>LOEQ01000786.1:278940-293452 GCA_001685075.1 Bramus lutescens | reverse complement strand
ATCTCAAGCTTCTCCATGCTAGTTAGGAGGTATGTGTGTTAGACCGGATCTGTGTGCTGCTTTGGGAAGCAGCTTTCTTGGCCCTTACTAAAAGTAGCACAAGATAATTTGGCTCTGGACCTATAATATTCCATCCCTCAACAATCTTGGAAATTCAGTCAGCCTTGTGGAATGTCTAAGACAGGTGAGGCCCCCCACCCCACCCGCGGGACTTCAGTTTGTTTTGTTTTGGTGTCTGTTGCTGTTATTGTGGGCCTTAAACTCCCAATATAGCTGAGGATGACCTAGAACTCTTGATCGACGTTTCAGCCTCCTGAGTGCTGGAATTAGATGCTGGTACCATTCTATGTAGCTGATCAGAGCATTTCTAGCTGCCCTGAAATTTCTTGAAAAACCACATATATTTATTTCCTTACATGTGATCAACTGGCTATTTCCTAGCTTTTGTGTAAAATCAACACTAGCTTCAACTTATCCAGATCCAAAGTAGCCCAGGAGAGTTATACAAATTATGTTATCATATCCTCCAACCAACTTTGTGTCATTTGGGTCTCCCTCTGATCTCAGCTCTTCATTTCTTATAACTGCCAATTTAAGAATTCAGATGGGACTCAAGAGCAAACTGCTGAAGATAAGGGGGTTCAATAGTGTATAATGAAGTATATACTCAAAGGAGAGTAAACAATGGCCCAAGGGACCACTGGCGTAAAAGCCCACTCAAAGGGGTGAGAATGGACACTGGTAAGAGATTTGACCAGCCTACATTTTTAGGAACGCTTTTATAAAGTCTCTACAACAGTTTATTTTTGTTCCTCCTCAGGTGATTGACAGGCCCACTTGGAGTAACTTTAAAAAGGGGTGGGGACAATGAGTGCACCAGACATGGCAGTGTATGCCTGTTGTCCCAGCATTTAGAAGACAGGCAGGTGGATCTTAAGTTCAAGGCCAGCCTGGTCTACATAGTGAGTTCCAGGATAGCCAGGACTATGTAGATAGGCCCTACTAAGTGCTGGCTAGTTTTATGTCAACTTCACACAAAATAGAATCATCAGAGAGGAGGGAGCCTCAACAGAGAAAATGCCTCCAGAAGACTGGGCTATAGGCAAGCCTGTAAGACATTTTCTTAATTAGTGATTGACATGAGAGGTCCTATGGTAGGTGGGTTATCACGTGACTAGTGGACCTAGGTTCCATAGAAAGCAGGCTGAGCAAGCAAATAAACAGCAGTCCTCCATGGCCTCTGTATCAGTCCCTGCCTCCAGTTCCTGCTCTGCTTGAGTTCCTGTCTAGACTTCCTCCAATGATGAACCACTGGGTACAAGTTTAAGCCAAATAAACCCTTTCCTCCCAACTTTCTTTGGGTCAGTGTTTCATCAGAGCCTGCAGTTTCGATCCACAGTTTTACATGTTGCTAATTGTGAAGGAGAGGTCCATCCTCTGTGACCTCCAAGCCTATGAATTTCTGACCAGCTACGAAACATGTATTATTTATATTTTATAGGTAAAGACATAAATGATTGTAGAGCTTAAAGGACAGCTAAGAAGTGACGAATCAATTGGGAGATAGCTCAGTGGCCCTGAAAAGAATGTCTGGAGTTTGGGTCCCCAGAACTTAAGTAAAAACTGGGCAGTGGCTCTCAACCATCTGTAACTCCAGCCCGGGGATCTGATGAGCTCTTCTGGCCCTGGAGAGCACCAGGCACACGTGTGATCTCCAGACACAGATGCTGACAAACACCCATTCATATAAGTGGAACTGAAGAAAGGATAACACAGGAGGTCAAGATGGCACTGTGGGTGAACGTCAATTTAGAACCCTGGGACCTCTAAAACTCTGCATGTGACAGCATGCCATCAGTAATCCTAGCATGGCTCCCTCACCAGGGGAGGAGACAGGAGTCACGGGGGCTCTTGGGCCTGCCTGCCTGGGGTATGCAGTATCGCGACAGAACAAGTAGCACCCTTCATAAGTGGAAGGCAAGAAGCAACTCCTGCAGTTATCATCTGACCCTCACACATGAACACCTGCACGCTTGTCCAAGTAACCCTGAAACAGAAGTAGCCGCAGACAGAAGACAAGTTCCTACGTAGGAGAGCCAGCCTTGTGTTGTGGACAGGCTGGGGAATGCAGAACACAGTGCTTATATAAGTTCCATCTTCAAGCCGCCGGGCTGTGAAATACTGCTTTTGAAAAATACCACCCAAGGGATACTTACTTGACTACTAGAAAGCCCAGCATTCAGAAGACAAGCAAAAGCCTTTAACCTCTGCTACCTCTGAGGTCTGTATGTGTTGTAAGGTTAAAATTAGAAACATTCAGTAAATAGATTACATATTTATATTGATATAAAGCCATACCAGCTGTTTAATAAACTGGAAAAAGATAGTCATTGAGGATGGCTTAGAATACCTTTTCCCCCTGCTGGGTGGTGGTGGCGCACGCCTTTAATCCCAGCAATCAGGAGGCAGAGGCAGACAGAGCTCTGTGAGTTTGAGGCCAGCCTGGTCTACAGAGTGAGTTCCAGGACAGACTCCAAAGTTACAGAGAAACCCTGTCTTGAAAAAAACAAAACCAAACAAACAAACAAAAAAACCCACCCTACCACAACCCCCCTGAACCCACCAGGATTTTACATGTTTAAATTTGAAGGTGGACAGCACTCTGTTCTCTCACATTTGAAGGGACAGAGAAGAGGACAAGCACATGAATACACTTTCTCAAAGGGGAGTGTGCTAAGGGATAAAGAAGAAACATAATACACCTGTGTATTGTGGGGAGGGAGAAAAGGGGGAGGAGGAGGGAGGGAGGGAGAGAGAGAAAGAAAGAGAAAGAAAGAGAGAGAGAGAGGGAGGGAGGGAGGAAGAAAGAAAATTGTTGTTATTGGGACTAGAGAGATGGCTCAGTGGTTAAGAACATTTACTGCTCTTGCAAAGAATCTTGGTTCAGTTCCCAGCACCCACATGATGGTTCAGAACCATACATAACTCCAGTCCAAGGGTTGGGGGGGGTTGGTGCCCCTTCTGATCTTCTCAGACATTGCACGCACATAGTGCACAAAACCTAGATACAGCAAGACACTCAATACATATGAACTTTAAAGTTATCAGTTGGGCAGTGCTCCTTTATACCAGCACGCGGGAGGTAGAGGCAGGAGGACTTCAGAATGCGAGGCCAACCTGGTCTACAGAGCGAGTTCCAGGACAGCCAGGGCTATACCGAGAAACCCTGTCTCATTCTGCAAGGATGAGCGAACACATGAAAATGTTGTGTCAATGTGATGGGTAAGGCCATACTGGATTTGTAACTGTCACTGAGTTTTGTGACAAACATGCTTATTCTACATTTGAACTGGCAATGTATGAGGTTATATTCTATCTCGCTGTTATAGTCAGTCTTTATGCTGGCTAAGGTATTTAGTGGGTGTGTAGTGACCACTGTGATTTCTTTTTTAAAGAGAAATGTTATATTGGTTTAATATGTAACCTAGTACAATAGTAAAATCCCATAGTGATTATCTCAGATGACCCAAAATTTTATAGTAAATAATGACAAACAAAATACTAACCAAAATAAAGCTCATAATTCTAGTTGTATTTTTGCTTGTCTGAGTCAGGGTCTCTCTATGTAGCTCTAGCTGTGCTTTCTATATGCAGACCAGGTCCTGACCTTCAATTTACGGAGATCCACCTGTCTCTGCTTCTCAAGTGCTGGGATTAAAGGCATGTACCACTATAATGGGTTCAGATTTTTGTTCTTTACTTTCAAATGGGGACTCCTGTGGTCCAAGCTAACCTTAAACTCCTGATCTTCCTGTCTCTACATCTGAAATTATAGGCTTTGGCTGCAGTGACTGGCACGCCCCCTCAACCACTCCTCCTCCCATTTTAATACGTGGTCTTGGTATGCAGCCCCGTCTGGTCCAGAAATATCTGTGTAAACAAGGTGGCCCAAAGTTCATGGCCGTCATCCTGTGTCTCACCTCCAAGTGCTGGGATCATGGGCTGTGCCCTACACAAAGTGTACTCATGCTTTCATTGTTGTCTCCCTAATGGCTAACGATGCTGACATTTCTTCTGTGGGTCTAACATTTAGCTCCTTGGATGCAAATGTCTGCTCAATCTTTTTATTCGCTTTATTTAATATTCACATTTGGAAGGCTATTTTCTTATTGAAAATTATATATTCTAGATATACATGAAATTTAATGTGTTTTACAATTTTCAAGATTGTGCTATTTTCATGAAAATGTTATTTGAAAAACAAATTTTTTCATTGTAGGCCTGGGGATGTAGTTCAGTTTGTGCGGTGCTTGCTGAGTGTGCACAAAGTTCTAGATTTGATCCCCGGCACCATATAGGAGAGGCATGCCTTTCCCCAAGACAGTTTATCCGGTAAAGGCACCTGCTGCCAAGCTTGGCGGCCTGAGTTCAGTTCCAGAGACCCCACATGGCAGAAGGAAGGAACCAGGTCCTCTGACCTCCATACACATAGACAGAATAAATAAATGCACCTCTAATCTCAGCACTTGGGAGGTGGGGCAGGAGAACAAGAAATTCAAGGAAGAGGCTAGTGAGATGGCTCAAGGAGCGAGAGCACGTGCCCTTGAGCCGACAACCCGAGTTCAATCCTGGAGTCCACACGGTGGAGAGCAGCTTCCCTCACACAGCACATCGCCCTCTGATCACTTCCTGTTTACACACACTGCAGCTCAGTCACGCTCAGCTCACAGTACGCTCCAGGCCCACCTGGCCAACATTACATTCTTTAGTCTAATAAGGTACCAGAGACTTTTCTTATGATCGCTTTGCTTCTTATTTAGCAGTTTAGGCTTTGCATTTAAATTAATGTGTTTTCTTTGTTTCTGTCAGTTTGACACAGCTACAGTCATCTGGGAAGAGGGAACCGCAAATGAGAAAACACATCCATCAGACTGGCCTGTAGGCAAGTATCTGAGGGCATTTTCTTCATTGACATGGGAGTGCCCAGTCGACTATGAATAACCCCTGGGCAGGTAGTCTTGAGAGGGATAAGAAAGACGGCCAACCCATGAGTGTGGAGAGTAAGCCAGCTTTCCCCCACAGCCTGTGTTTCAGTTCCTGCCCAGTGGCAGACCTGTTGCCTGGAAACAAGATGACTTAAACTCCTTCCTCCTCAAGTTGCTTTTGGTCAGTGTTTTATGGCAGTAATAGAAAGCAAGTCACACAGTTACAATCCACTTCTGGGTAACTTAGCTGTGAGCAGACATGCCAGCATCAATCAGACTGCTTTCCACATGAACTTACTGTGCTGTCAAACGCTGACGTGAATGTGAGTCACGTCTGCTCCCCTGTCTTATCCATCTACTAGTCCGCCATGTCACCAACAGTCCTAACCCCGCGGCTCTGTACCAGTTCTGAGATCAGGCATGAGTCCTCCTAATGCCTGCTTACCTGTTTGGGGCACTGATTTTTTTCCTTTCCAACTACTTGCTAATAACTACATAAATACTACAGGGACTTGATGATAGTACTCAAACTATCAATAAATTTGACAACTGGTATAACACTAAATTGTATAAGGCATGACAAACCTTTCCTTTGTTAAATCAATGTTTTCTGATTTTCACCATATAGACTGTATTGCACACACATATTTCATATTTTTGAAGCTATTGTAAATTATAATTTTTTATTATTTTTTAATATTTATTTATTTATTATGTATACAATATTCTGTCTGTGTNTTTGGAAGAGCAGGCAATGCTCTTAACCGCTGAGCCATCTCTCCAGCCCTGTAAATTATAATTTTAAAACTTCCATTTCTTTCTCTTTTTTATTATTTTCTTTTTTCAAGACATGGTTTCTCTGTGTACCTCTGGTTGTCCTAACACTCAATCTGTAAACCAGGCTGGCCTTGAACTCAAAGAGAAGTGCCTGCCTCTGCCTCCCGAGTGCTGGGATTAAAGCCATGTGCCACCATACCCATTTAAAACTCCCATTTCATAATGCTTATTTCCAGTTTATAGAAATAAAATTGTCTCTTGTATACTTGCTAAATTCAGTAGTAGCTTTCATTAAACTCTTTGATTTTTCTGTGCAAGCAATCCCATAATCTAACCACAGACTTCTTATTCATTTTCAGTCTGTGGGCCTGCTTCTACCCTTGCCTTATTAAACAAAGGACCTTTAGGAAGTAATGAATAATAATGTTTTGTTCCCAGTCACATAGGGAAAACACCTTGACTTCACCATGAGTGTGGGTCACTGTGGCATTCTGTAAATACTCTTTATTTGGTTATTCTTAGTTTGCTAAAGAGTTGTTTTTTATTATAAATGGGTACTCATTTTTCTGCATTTTTGGCAAAAAATTTTATGAAATATAATAATTCACGTGCCATAACACTCATTTGGATTTTTTCTATATTCACTCACCATCACTTCCTGCGACTTTTAGGATGCATGGTCACGGATATCTATTAACCCAATGAATTGCACTGATTAAAAAAATACTGGCTCACTCTTATTCTTGGTATGATGTTTTCTTTTTATATACAGTCAGCTTTTATTTCCTTATTATAAAATTACAGCTTGCAGTGATCTTATAATAACACCCTGAATATACTTAATATTTAGCAATTAAGAATGTCTTAAATGTTACCACAAAGCTTTATCATTTAAGAAGTATTCGCTCTGTTTTAGAAGCCTTGGTGAGCATGGTGGCGCACATCCTTAGTCCTCAAAACTGCAGGGCAGAGGCAGGCAAAGGTCTGGGGGTCTGAGGCCAGTCCAGTCTACACAGTTGAGCTGCCTGTGGAAGGCTTTGGATTCAATCAAGGCCTTAAAAATCACTTGAAAACAAAAACAAACAAACACACCAAAGAACCACACACAGCTAGGGCCAGAGAGAGCACTCAGTGGTTAGGAGCTCTTACTGCTCTGACAGAAGACTTGAGTTTTGGTGCCACCCCTAACTCCAGCTTAGGGAACCTGACAACGCTGCTTTGGGGGCACTCATACCCATTCATGTATTTCACTCCACATTCCCAGCCACATACACACAATTAAAAAAAAAATCTTTGAAAACAAAAAAACCAAAAAGCAACCGATATAACACACCAAGTGTGGTGGCACACATGTCACAGACTGGGAGGTGGGAGAGAGGAGGACCACAACAAGTTCAGCACAATCCTTACTTGTTGGAGCCTGCCTGAGCTACAATGAGTCAATGCCTCAAAATCACCAAATCAACCAAACAAAAAAGCCAGGTGAACGACTCACATCAATAATTTCTCCCAGAATCCTGGAAAGTTGAGGCAGAAGGACTGTCATGAATTTAAGGCCAGCCTAGAATAAATAGGGAGACAGGAGGAGGGAGGGAGGGAGGGAGGGTAGGAGGGAGGATGGGAGGGAGAGAACCAAAAACCAAAACCCCTCACATATGACCTACAGATAAAGAATTACACAGAAACTAAAGAACTAGAAGGTAAATAGCTTCACAACTGGGGGATGTAGTTCAGTAGCAGAACACTTGACCAACATGCATGAGATCTTAAGTTCAATCCCTGACAGAAGCAAGCTAATGAATAAATAATAACACTACATATAGTGCTTAAGATAGGGCTGTGGCTGCAGCCCAGTGACAGAGTGCTAGCTTGGCCTACCAAGGCCCAGAGTTCATTTCCCACAGTACAACAACAAACCAGAATGCTTAAGATTTGCCCCAAGGTAGAGTTGAAGGGCCTAAGTAGGCTTCAATGATGTGGTGAGTATTCCTTTTCTAATCTGCATTACAGAAAAAACTGAAAAACTTTCTGAAGCTATTTTTTTATTCACATTTTACATAAGATTGCAAAATGTCAGTTATGAAGTACCAAAAACTGGGGATGCTAAGCCAGCCCATCCTCCTCCCTCAGCCAGGGCTCTGGACTTCAGTGCCTACAAGGCCAAGCTTCCATCTCCACGACACGATCTACATGCTGCTTCTACGACCTCAAGAGCCACAGAACTAAGGAAGGTGGTGGTGACAGCATCCTGCATCTAACAGAGCAGACACAGTTCTGACATAGACGTGGGAAAGTACAGGCATACTCCCATTTCAGTGCAATTCATGCTAGTGAACCGAGCAAAGATGAGAGCCTTCAAGTTTTTTCAGAAGTAATGTCAAATGTACTTGAAAATCAGGTAACTAAAAAGGCTTATTGCATAGTAAATGGTTAAAATTGATATTACTGAACTAAAGAAAAAATGCAAAACCTTTTTTTCTTACAGAATAGTATAAATGTTTATTTTCTGTATGATTTATTCTTCTGCCCTGTTTTTACAATATAGAAAAGTGTACTTTTGGAATAGCTCTAGTAAATATAATCTTTCTACTTTGGGATGTAACAGGGCTTAAAAATTATATACCACCCTCCCCAAGTAATCTTTTAAAATTGGTAAATTAATGTGGCTATTAATTTTGTTCAGGATTTGATGCAAATGCCTAATACAAAAGGTTGTTTAGTGAGGACCAGACAGAAAGAAAGGGCTTGATTCTTTAGAGAGCTTCTGAAAAATCAGACTAGTAGCGTTTGATTGCACCTTTAAAGTTTTACAAGCAAAACATTCTTAAGCAATGCCATCATACATAATCTACAATCATAATCAAAAATTCACAAACATTTTGTGCACACTGTATATAAATACACATCACAATGGTGCAATTAAAATTAACACATAATATATACAAAATGAACAAAGTTTAGGTTTAAACCAAAAACTTATTGCAGTCTTTTGAAAAATAACTTGATTAGATATGATTTTGTCCTTTTAGACTAATTTACATTTATACAAAGTTTACTTCGACACACTAGACTGAAGTGCTAAGAAAGTCTGCATTATCTACATTTAAAGTTACTGCACTATAATTTATAAATCCACAATTTAATAGGATACTTTAATGAATAACGGAATCCTCTTTGCATTAATTTCTATAGCCTATATCTTTCATGTTCATATGAACATATATACACACTACATACAACTATAGAATCCTTGTAGGCAGGGTTATAAGCATATGCTAATAGTTACCGAGGATTAAGGTACCATACAAAATGCCTCAATTCCAACATAGTTTTTTTTTCCCACTGTCAAACACTCAAGAGTCCTATTACATTAGGCTCTTAAGATTATACAGTTTTTAATTAATAAAAATTATTTATGTTATTTTTGCAATTATGAGAACACACACACCTCAGCTTACCAAATCACTGGCTAAAAACAATGCTGTATTAAACTGCCTTTATAAAAAGATAGTTCACTTCAATCGTGAAAGCTGCTAGGAGTCCCACTCCAGTAAATCAGGTAACACACACTGATTCAAACTTAGTTCCAAAGTCCACAGAGAACTGTGTGGATAAAATCTTCATCGTACATAATCTCACAGCTTTGTACCCTTGCTTCTCCATCCAAGTCCATTCTCTACTTGATACTTATGAGTCCTGTATTATCTTGGCATAAAATGTTTACTTCAATTCACACAATCTCTCATAAAGACTTTGACAATTTTTACAAAACATACCACCCTTTCAAAGGAATGAAGACATCCCAGAACACATTAGCCATTCCTTATCATTAAGACACTGCCCATCCTCTGAAAATTACTGTCCCTTAATATTTTGTTTTCTTTAAAGAAAATACAAACTTCATATCTGAAAAGTATGATTGGGATTGTTTCCCCCTTCTAATTTCCCAAAGACAAAAGATAGTATTACAGAACCTACCCAAAAAGGCTGATATTTCCTTAAAAGGATGGTGTTTTTCTAGACAAAATGTTATATGTTTCATTAGGAATCTGGTTATGTGGACATTCTACCTGTGAAGATTCTGGATCTGGAGCCAAAGAATGGACAATACCCATGCTGCCTTGGCTTATTCTACTGAACAAAGTCATACAACACCATACATCATAAATGGTATTACAATAATTTATGAGTGTACTTTGTCAATAGAATCAGGACAAAACATCTAATTCTTAAGAAACCCAAGCAAATTAAATATATATATAATAGAATAAAGGAAAAATTTTTAAAGAAAAAATTTAGAAGGGACATAGGCAGAATTAACTAAGATTTAAAATGTACCAATTTCTTCATTTAAAATTTCTTCTCATTCAATAGTATAGTTTCTGGTCTCTTAAAACAAAGGCTGGATTAAAATACAGCAATTATTATCTTCTAGAAAATCAAGTGTCCTGGCACCTTAAATTTTCTGTACAGATCCATGTTCGTCTTTTGTGCAAGAGTTAGCAGTGCATGGCACAAGGGTCACTTTTTGCTTTTCCTGCAGAGTTGATGACGCTCATCAAACACCGTCCAAATTCCTCAAGTATCATCCGTTCTGCCGCTGCCTTTGATTTCCCTTTCTTGTCGGCCTGCTCTGCCTGGGCAAGAAGGCAATTACACGTGGCTTCAGCTACTTCCTTAGTTACAAACGTAAATGGCAACCTGAAATGATTTTTGAGAGAGAAACATAGATGATCATGAAGTTAATCTTGGTTTCTACTGGCACTTTCGTGCTGCATAGCATAAGGAACATCTGTTTGTGAGTCAAACACAGTCTCAAGAACTCTAAGATACAGGTTTGGTCTCAGCAAGAACATCTAACAATATTTAACAGGAAATACGTTTAACCTAAAACATGATTTACTTCCCAGACAGTGTTATCTGGCTAAATAAATGATGTAGTGTGCACCTATACTTGGTGTTTCACCACTCAAATCTTCCCAGCATGCAAATGCTCCGCTCCGCGAGTGCTGTTCTGATTTCTGTCCTCTTTCCTGACACACAAAGGGATTCCACAGCCATATCTAGGAATTGAAAGAATTGCTGAAACAAAGTTCTACCACACTCTCTTATGTTAGCTGTTAAAAAGAAAGAGTAAAAGTGTGTGGCACACACATCCAGTACCAGCACTTGGGAAGACAGAGGCAGGCAGATCTCTTCAAGTTTGAGGCCAGCTTGGTCTACAGAACAAGTTCCAGGACAGCCAGGGCTATTATTATACAGAGAAACTCTGTCTCAAAAAACAAAACAAAACAAACTCAGGTATGACATCAACTGAGCATACTGGTGTTAACTTTTCAGTCTCGCCTTTCTCTTAGTGTATGTACATGTGCATTGAGTGTGTGCATGCATGTATGAATACATGTGCACACAGAGGCAAGAGGAGACAACCTGCATTATTCCTTGGGTAGTCTACCTAGGGTCTTCTGAGGACTCAACTGGCCTGAAACTCACCAAGTAGGTTATGTTGTTGGTCAATGAGCCCCAGGGATTCTCCTACCTACTTGCCAGAGTACTGGGTTAGCAGTATACATCACCATGCCAGCCTTTTTTTCTTTTGGTTTTGGTTTTTCAAACAGGGCTTCTCTGTGTAGCCCTGGCTGACCTGGAATTCACTCTGTAGACCAGGTTGGCCCGGAACTCAGAGATCCATCTGCCTCTACCTCCCGAGTGCTAGGCCTTTAAGGCGTGTGCTACCACTACCCAATAAAATGTCCAGTTTTTTGTTTAAATGTAGGTTCTGGTGATCTAATTCAGGTACATCTTTATTGAGCTATCTCCCGTGCCTTAAACAATTATTTTAAAAACATAGCTTTAATTACAGTGTGCACTGTGTGTGTGTGTTTGCTTGTTTGTTTCAGGGAGTTAAACCCAAGACCTCCTCATACATACAAATGCTCTACCACTGAGCTGTATCCCCCCAGCCCTACAGTGTATAAGCTTGCGTTTACACTTACATTATGAACATGGGGGGGGGGTGTTACTGTAGTAATATCTTTAATATCCAGAGATTAGATTTAGTAATCTTTAAGAATCATTAAAATATTATACAGAATCTATATCATAACCCTAACTAGGTAACTGCCCCTTTTTTTTTTAACACACTTAAGTCAAGAAAATTTTGTAAATGCTATTTCCGTTCTAAGAGGCTATTGTGATGGCCAGTCTGACAACCAGAGTTCCATTCCTGGACACAAGACAGGCATGAAGAGAGAACCCACTCCACACAGCTTCCTCTGACCTCCTCATTATCACACTCACACAGGCATAGGTGAGTTGGGTTTGTCAGCACAGGTGTGTAACCCTGGCTGAGCTGGAAGGAGTGTGAATTCAAGGCCAGTACGGGTTGCATAGTAAGACCCTGTCTCTAAAAATTTAAACAAAGGGGAAAAAAAACTAATAACCAAACTACTTTATACCAAAAAAGTTACAAATATTGTACCTTTCTTCAACGTAAGCATTTACTAGATCTTCTCAATCTTCCTAATGCTAAGACTCTCTAACACAGTTCCTCATGTTGTAGAGATTCTCCAACCATAAAATTATTTTCATTGCTACTTCATAACTGTAATTTTGCTACTGTCAAGAATTATAATGTAACTATCTGATATTTAGGATGGTCTTAGGTGACCCCTGTGAAAAGGCCATTCAAGTCTCAAAGAGGTCATGATCTACATGCTGATTGCTATAATAGATCATTTGCAAGTTTCATCCTCTTAATTTCTCAAATTAATCTCTAATATACTGTCTATAAGTCCAAGTCCAAATTACTGTGTTAAAAGCAGACCTTGAAAAATACTGCTGACAGAAATTCTTCATGCAGTTACCAGGAAGCTGAGACCAGAGACACAGTTGATTTTTTCCACAGACTAGTAAGTAACTCAGATAAAAAAATACAGGTCTACCTATTTTTATCCTTTATTATTTATTTTTAAACACTTTGGCATATATTCTTTTCAGGTAATTATGTTATGTACTTTATATACAATACCTTCATTTTTATTTTATTAATTAATTTGATTTTACTTATTTATTGGTTTTTCAAGAAAGGGTTTCTTTGTGTAGCCCTGGCTGTCTTGGAACTTGTTCTGTAGAGCAGGCTGGAATCCACCTGTCTCTGCCTCCTGAGTGCTGGAATTAAAGGTGTGTGCCATCATGCTCAGCTGTTTATTTTTTATTTTGTTTTGAGATGGGGTCTTGCTCTATTGTACAGGCTGCCCTGGGACTCTAAATGATTCCTGCCTCAGCTCCTGAGCAGTAAAAGCAGCCAAGACTGTACCTACTGTCTGACTTACGACAAGCTGCTCTACAACTGAGCTCAGCAGTCCAGAAAAGCAGAAATAGGGAGTGGACTACAGAGGGCAATTCAGAGTCCACTAGCAGGAGGAAAAGTCAGAACATAGTCTCACAGTCTAGCCAAGAGCACAAGGAAATGAGGAGCAACACTGGAAAAATGAAACCCTGCTTTCTCAAGTTTCTCACATTGCATACTTACCTCCAGTTGGTAGGGAGAAACCCAGTTACTATTCATAGCAAACCAAAGCACTTCAGTGTGTTGTAGAAAGCACAGAATCTGAGAGTGTTTTTCCTTCAACTAACTTAAAAGGTAGGTAAGGTGGAGGGAAAATGGAAAATTCAGGTTGGCAACAGTGTAGAGTCCAAGTTTAACCCTGTCTCTCTCAAAAGAAACCTTACTAAAAGTGAACATCTGAGAAAGAGATAAAAAGGCTTTGAGAAGTATTGACTCACTTTCCTCCTCCACTGCTCAGAGCTGGGGTTGGCCTGGTCAGCAAGTCTGAGATTTGAGAGGATAGCTTGGTCTTGGCTGCTGTCTGTTGCTGGACCCTTACTTCAGCTGCATCTGCTAAGTGCATCAAGGTCTTCCGTTCTGGGCTTTCTTCAAAATTCTTACAGCCAATGCATTTACAGATTGAGGAACACATTATTTTTGCCTGAAAGATTTACAAAAGAAGTTTCCAAATCAAAAGCAGAGAATATTATTTGTAAGTAAAAGTCCGCAGCAGAAAAGTAATAGCATTGTCTTGTCAACTGAGGTGAGCTTAGATGGAAGCATGTCTGCTAACAAAGGCTGCGCCTGCAGATAAATCAGGATTAGTTGAGAACAGTGCTTGTCTCAAGGCCTTGCAGCTAACTTTGGCTCTGACTACAGAGTCTCACCCAGATAGGGCTAACACTTTCTTTAGAATGAATATAAATAAGATATGAAAGTATTTTTAAAAGGTTGCTAAGAATCCAACCTCAATCAAATCACCATTAACACACCAGTGACCTCACAGTTATGCAGAGAAACTCACAATTTCACATTAAAGGGATTTCATGCCTAAGCTTGATCAGATGAGGCAAAAAAAAATTGTCACGAATTTGAAGCCAGGCTAGGTTACAAGTGTGAGATCTCATCTCTAAAGGACAAAGGTAGAAAGGAGGCCACACGCAGTTTCTCCTCCTCTACTGAATCAGATTCCCAAGCCCTTCAATAATCTAAATCCATAAACTAATATACTCTCCTATGTAAAAATATAAAGTATATTTACATGAAAAACACAGACTGAAGCTAGGTGTGATGGCCCACAACTATAATCCTAGCACTTGGAAAACAGGAGCAGGAAGATTAGTGATTCAAGGCCAACCTAGGCTATGTGAGACCCTATCTCAAACACACACACACACACACACACACACACACACACACA
>LOEQ01000786.1:243031-254643 GCA_001685075.1 Bramus lutescens | reverse complement strand
AGAATGAAAATAGATCCATATCTATCACCATGCACAAAACTCAAGTCCAAATGGATCAAAACCTCAACATAAAACCAACCAAACTGAACCTCATATAAGATAAAGTGGAAAGTACACTTGAACAGGAGACCACTTCCTAAATATAACCCCAGCAGCACAGACACTGAGCAACACTTAATAAATGGGACCTCCTGGAACTGAGAAGCTTCTGTAAAGCAAAGGACATGGTCAACAAGACAAAATGGCAGCCTACAGAATGGGAAAGCTCTTTACCAATCCCACATCAGACAGAAAGCTGGTCTCTAAAATATACAAACAACTCAAGAAACTAGTCATCAAAAGAACAAATAATCCAATTTAAAAAAATGGGGTATAGACCTAAACAGACAACTCTCAACAGAGGAATCTAAAATGGCTGAAGGACACTTAGGGAAATGCTCAACATCCTTAGCCATAAGAGAAATGCAAATCAAAACAACTCTGAGATTCCATCTTACATCTGTAAGAACAGACGAGATCAGTAACACTGATGACAACTTATGCTGGAGAGGATGTGGGGTAAAGGGAACACTCCTGNNNTGTGGGGTAAAGGGAACACTCCTGCATTGCTGGTGGGAGTGCAAACTGGTACAGGCGCTTTGAAAATCAGTATGCCGATTTCTCAGAAAATTAGAAAACAACCTTCCTCAAGACCCAGCAAAACCACTTTTGAGTATACACCCAAAGGATGATCAATTGTACCACAGGGACATGTGCTCAACTATGTTCACAGCATCATTATGTGTTATAATCAGGACCTGGAAACAACCTAAATGCCCCTTGACCAAAGAATAGATAAAGAAAATGTGTTAAATTTATACAATGGAGTACTACACAATGATTTTAAAAAAATGACATCTTGAAATTTGCATCTGGATGGATCTAGAAAACACTGAGTGAGGCAACCAGACCCAGAAAGACAAATATATACTCACTCATAAGTGGCTTTTAGACATAGAGAAAAAAAAAAGCCTACAATTCACAACACCAGAGAACCGAGACAACAAAGAGGACACCCAGAGAGACATACACTGATCTAATTTACATGGGAAGTAGAAAAAGACAAGATCTCCTGAGTAAATTGGAAGCATGGGGATCATGGGAGAGGGCAGAAGAGGAGGGGGAGGAAAGGAGGGGAGCAGAGAAAAATGTATAGCTCAATAAAAACAGTAAAAAAAAAATAGTTAAGTATATGCCAGGTGTGGTGGTGCACGCCTTTAATCTCAGCACTTGGGAGGTGAGTCTGAGGGCAGCCTGCTCTACATAGTGAGTTCCAGGCCAGCCAAGGCTACATGGTGAGACCCTCAAAAACAAATAAACTGCAATGTAAGGTAAATACACAATAGAAATAATCCATCCTGATGGGAACACATATAAAAACAATTACATGAAGACACCTCATTAAACTTCAATAACGTCTAAGAAGAGTGGCCAAGAGGTAAGGGGAGCAAGGTAGTCACGAGGGTGGCAAAGAAAGCCACTCCAGGCAAGAGAAACATTGCTAAGACCCTCAGTTCCAAGAGAGCATGATCTAGTTGCTATCTCTTAAGATAAGTTAAATAGGTTTGGGATGATAGGAAGCAAAGTAAAAAGGCTAAAAATAGATCCCAATGGCTAGGACAAGACTGTCATTTGAATAAGTCAAAGCCAAGAATAAATATTTTAAGCATGGATGTGATAAGATCATTTTTTTGAGAAACCAGCTATACATAGGTAAATCAATTCAATAAGGACCCCCCATTTAAAAAGAATCTTTAACATTTTGAAACAGCATTAGCTACAATAAAAAATGATATAACCTATTATAATACAGGACAACTACTTTTGTAGCTTAAAATGTGATATATAAAAAATGTAGGCACTATACAAAAGAAGGAACTAAGCTGGGAATAGTGTGAATACTCACAACCTCAGTCCTTGAGAGAAAAACTACTGTGAATTCAGAAGCCAGCCTGGGCTACAGAGCTAGCCAGGCTAGCCAGGGCTAAAGAGCAAGATTCTACCCCTTCCTCCGCAAAAGACGAAATTATCTCTGCAAACTGAACTTAGCACCAACAGTTCTAGCAATACAACAGGTATCTATCTCTATGCTTTTGTCTGCAATTACAAGGCAAACCTGTGATTAGCTTGTGACATATGATAAATGACCCAAAGACCTAACAACGGCATCCATGATACTAATTCATGCTGATCAGGGAGAGCTACACTGCTGGAGATTTTGTCGCTGTTTTGTATTAGTTCTGTATCTCATGAATTGATACCAGAAGGTCTTTAGGCATAGCCAACCTTTCTACTAACTGAACCACAATTCCTAACAGAATACTTGAAGGTTAAATAACAAAATTGATATAGTTACTTGTGATGACACGTTTTAAAGTATATAATATAAAAAACTGGGTCACATTAGAGAGTACTGGTAGACATAATACAGCTTAAATTCTGTTATTATTTAAGTAACTATCATTTGGTAAAATGACAATTTTCTGCTCACAAAATTGCATGTGGGTGCTGGGGAGGGGGTTCAGCCAGAGGCAGTGGATTACAATTTCCCATCTTGTGTGTTTACAGATTTTTGTCTTGTGTATATATATCTGTGTGTGTGTTTCTTGTGCTCTCTGTTGTTTTGTTTTTCATTCTGGTTTATTTGCTTTTTGTTAGCCTACTTTTCTAAAGAGAGAGAAAGAGAACTAGAATGGGGGAGTGGGGATCATCTGGGAGGAGTTGGAGGGTTGGGGATTCAGGAGGAGTTGGGGAGAATTGTAATCAGAATACAGTGTATGAAAAAATTATTTTTAATAAAAAAGAGTACAAAATACTAATAAATAAGCTTGATTGCTACACTGAAAACATTTTAAAGTGGCAGAATGAGCTTTTCTAAATTTAAAAGAAAGACATACATATAGTTTGATAGACTATAAAGGAATATAACCTGTGATGACTGGTGGTGACACTTGAGTTGTCTGTCCTGTGACCGCTTTACTATTAATTGGTTTTGCAAAGATCAGCTTCGTGATCACTGGACCAGAGGTTGGTGTTCGAGGCTTCTTAGCAATCTGAAACATATAGATAACTATGAAGACATCTGTTTCCATAAAAATCTATGAAGGAAAGTTAGATAAGATTCATACACAGTAGTACATAAAAATCAGATTATTTACCAAATTTATCTATGTATTAATGTATAAAACATTTAAAACAAATCAATTCACCAAAATATTAATATGATCATATCTATAGGCTCATGTGTCCTAATTCCTCTAATTTCATGATAAATCCCTAGTCTCTCTGAAACATGCAGATGATGAACAAAATAGTAAAGTTTAATAATAAAAGTGTTTAATAGTGAAACACTATGCACAATGTTAGTTTCCAAGGAAGCTATTCAATAACAAAAAGACGGAGTTCAAAAAGTACAATACAAACAATGAGGTACCACTGCACACATATGCATGACCACAGTCATCTATAATCCGAGATGTAAATTATTACATATTACAGATTTTCAACTACATTGTCTTTCTTTTCACTTTCTCTTTTTTCGCTCATTTTGTTTTTGAGAGAGGCATCAGTTCAGGCTGGCCTGGAGGCCACTAAGTAGCCCAGGCAGACCTCGAACTCAGCACTCTCCCTGCCTCAGCCTCCCAAGTACTGAGATTACAGGCATAAACCACCATGTTTAGCAGACTTTCCGTTACACACACCCCAGGAGCGAAAGAAGAACTGAACCAGTTCAAGTCAATTACAAAGACAGTTTTGTAGATTTATAAAAGGCTCTGAAACATATTTACTAAAATAACATTTATTGTACTTTAAACTACTAGAAGGGATTATCCATACATTATTTAATTCAACTCCAATATCAAATTAAAATATGGGCACACTGTTGACCTGAACTAAAATTTGCCACAAGTCAAGAAAGATAGAGGTACCAATGTGATACAGTTATTTTTTGAGACAGGGTCATTCTTGTGAAGCTAATGAGACCAAGCTGGCCTCAGACGCCCAGGAGAGATCCCAGGTGTGAGTGAGCCAGGGTGCCCAAGACCGATGTTTTTATACTGAAACTGTCAGGAAAGGCAAAGGCATAGCTGCTAAAAGGAAAGAGCGGAAACTTACCTGGCATAAACTCAAAGTTTAGTGTGTGAGGAACACTATTTTACCTTTTGACAGGCCCTAACGTACTATTTATTACTGGAGGTGACAAAGTGAGTATGCATGACAAACAACAGCAATCCATCAGAAACAGTATTGATCACAGCCAGGCATCAATTCTATGGGTTCAAACTACAAACAGCATGCTATCTTACACTCACAATGTTACTTTCTTGCACTCAGAACTTATTAGTGACACAAATACCTCCGAGAGAAAATCGTATTTTCACAAAAGTCCATTAGTGTATAACAATACATCCAGCTTGCAAGCCATGACACAGCTGCGTAAATTCACTGTGCTCTGGGAAACTGATGTAGTCCTGAGACATGAAGGGAAGCACTCCCCAAGTGCTTACTAAAGCTCTAAAGCAAAATGGAATCTCACATATATATAGTATCAGTAACAGAGAGGTAGATGGTCTTAGAAACACTTAACCTTAGCTATTAAAAGTAAGACTTGAAAGTATCCCCCCCTTTCCTGATTTTCACCATTATATACTATATGTTTACCAAACAGGAAAAAAATCCAAACACTGGAACCAAAATTATATTAATTATTCAAATGAACGATCTCATCTTGCTCTTATGGTTGTATTCCTTTAGCGGAGCACTGTTCAAAATAACAATTTCCAGATCCATTAAGGAACCATAATTAGTTTTCAAAAAAAGCCCTCACATTGCCTAGGCTGGCCTTGAACTCCTTATCCTTCTGCTTCTACCCCCAAGCTCAGGGATTACAGACATGCAACACCACACCTGGCTTTATGTTCTGGATATGGAATGCAGGACTTTGTGCATGCTCCTGAAAATGATTCTTGATTTATTAATTATGTGTTCTGTCCACATGTATGCCTGTACACCAGAAGAGGGCGCCAGATCTCATTACGGATGGTTGTGAGTCACCATGTGGTTGCTGGGAATCGAACTTAGGACCTCTGAAAGAGCAGCCAGTGCTCTTAACTGCTAAGCCACCTCTCCAGCCCCTTGAAAATGATGCTTTATGCTTATTTTACTTACACTTTTGTTCTAAGGTAGCTTAGAAATCACAGTGAAAAGGGGATGATGCCTGGCCTGGGTTCATTTGCTGGAGTGCTTGCCTGGCATACATAAAGCTCACCAGTGGTTTAGAGTACTTATTACTCTTGCAGAGGACCTAGGTTCCATTCCCAGCACCCTAAAATAAAGGCTCAAAAGTATCTGCAACTTCAGTTTCAAAAGATCTGATGCCTTTTGGGATTTGCAGGAACAAGGTACACACATTGTATATATACATACATACATGCATACATTCAAGCAAAACATTCATTCACATAAATAAAAAATTTAAACAAAAGAAAAGCTTAAAATTTTTAAGAAATTTTCAATAAATTTATGAAGCTAGCAGATTAATACAAAATGAAAAAGGAAGAAAATTTACAAATAAGGTGGAAAAGTAAGCCAAATAACTCATACAAATAGCTCTCAGCATCATGCTGTCCCAGACCTGCTAGCTGCTTACTGTTCTCACACACGGGGCACTGCAAACACGGGACAATGGTTAGCTATCTGGAACTGGGTATGTCTACACACCCATCATCACTGTGCTACAGTCAACACCATCACCACTTCTGAACATGAGTCTTCACTCTCACCTGCTGTCTATGCTCAACAACCTCAGTACTCTAAACTCAAAACAATGCTGCAGACTACATGGGGGGAATCAGATTTGTATGCATATAGGCCTTGAAATATATGTATCATGGGGACTAATGTAGAAAACTATAAGTGTGTAATTACTTATTTTTTTTTAAGTGTTTTAGGGTCTCAGAAGTTGCTTCTGAGTTAGAAACATTTGAGCAACCTAAAATCAACTGGATTATTTAGAAAATATTCTAATATGTTTCCTTGGTTTTCTGCTGGTTATTTCAATTATTTAATTAATTAATTTACTTATCTATTGTTTTTTTGTTTTTGAGTCAGGGTCTCACTTTATCATCCTTCTCACTGTCCTGGAACTCATTATGCCGACCAGGATGTTCTCAGACTCAGAGATCCGCGTGTTTCTACATCCTGAATGCGGGGATTAAGACACATTCCTCCACGCCCAGCTCTGTTATATATTCTTTTAAGAAACATAACTTTTGGGGCTGGAGGGATGGCTCAGCGGTTAAGAGCATTGCCTGCTCTTCCAAAGGTCNNNAGTTCAATTTCCAACAACCACATGGTGGCTCACAACCATCTGTAATGAGATCTGTCTGGTGCCCTCTTCTGGCCTGCAAGTATACATGCAAGCAGAACACTGTATATGTAATAAATGAAGATTTATTTTAAAAAAAAAAAAAAGAAAAAGAAATTACTTATTGAAACTGTACACTGCTCTCATGAATGAAAAAAATCACTTTGATTTCTATCATTACTTCTTTGAGACCATGATAATGATCCACACTGCCAAGGCCAATCAAAACAGGCTTCAATACTAAGGACAGGATACTTCACAGTGATAGACTAGGCTATCTCATTCAAGAGTGCCTCAGCAAAATAAATAAATAAACTAATTAAAGCATGAGGTAACAAAGATGGAGAACATGAACTATTAAATAACAGCAGAAAGGATACAGCAAGTTACAAAACTTAAAAAAGCAAAAGCTTAAGCTTCTTAATGCAAAGTTACTGAGAATTAACGTTTCTAATTCTTTCCCAACACAGTAACCAAAACTTGAATGTAAATATCAGCTAACAGGAAACACCACTCCCAAATTCCTTACACTCCTTCCTTTGCTACTTTGGCTCATACCTTGTTGTCTTTTTTTGGAGTTTCCCTGTGTACTCTGGCTGCCCTGGAACTCACAGAGATCTGCCTGCCTCTGCCTACCAAGTGTAGCCACAGCTGACCACCTTCTGGTTTCTTTCAAAAACTCGAAAAACATTTCATGTATGCCCTGGTAATCTACTATTTGAGGACAATTTTTAATACCATTAAGTGCTATTCTGAAGGATCCTCAATCTTTAAGAACTGTGTGATGCTATATTGCTTTGTTTTGTCTTGTTACATGATCAAGTAGCCATCTTAAGCTAAGGTAAAACTTCAGAGAAGCTACCCCCAGTTCCGCAGTCAGCACAGGGGAGACAAGCCCAATGCTCTGCTGCATCCTATTCGCTGTCTTCCTCACTGCAAACATGAATGATGGAGAGAGACAAAAAAGCTCCAAGTAAGACAAACGCTGGTGAGCATCAGCTATCACTGCCCCCAACGGTTCTCAGAACAGCAACGTTTAGCCTTTAGACATTAATTAACCAAGAAAAAAGAAAAAGAAAGGTTGATTACTTGATGACTCTGCAGTAAGTAGGGCATCTTTATGCCAGCAAAACAATACCCTTGTAGGCAAACTATCACTATGCTTAAAATCTTTAAAAAGCTATAAACAATTCAGAAATTTAACCAAAATTTAGTTTGCCGTTTTCTGGTAAAAAATTTCGTGAGCATTAGACATACCAAATTTAAAAACGAAACAAATTCATACAATTACTTTAAAACATTCAAAAGAATTCATTAAAAGTTATGCAGTTAAAAACCCTATAAACACAACTTTGAGTCAGTTTAATTTTTTAACATGCACTTTAAATAATATGCCCCCTTTGTTGCTTTTACCTGTACTGTTTTTAACTGTTGGGTCTGTAACACAGAGGGCTGAGTTGCAGTATTAATCAGTTGACTTCCTGGGGTCAATGCTGAGACACCAATGACAGGTTTCACCTCTGGCCCCCCTCCAATGGTAACTACTTTAATTTGCTGCGGTGGCAACTTAGCATCTCCTGGCTGGGCCTGAGCTGTAACTTTCTGAGCCTGGGATAGTTGGCTATGGGGTAGTGCTAAAACAATTGGTGAACCAGATTTGCCCAAAGTTGTTAAAATTAACTTCTGTCCATCTGGTTTAAGGGTCTGATTGCCAAGTTTAAGATCAGATGTCTGTGATACTTTGTTTAGAATAATCTGATTGGCTGATATAGTCACAGGAGTCTGAGCACCAAGTTTTTGAAGGCCACTTGGAAATGCTGGTTTCACTGTGGTATTAGAATCTGCTTTAGTAACTGCGGTATTCACTGCAACTTGGTTAGTGTGGTTACTGTACACTGTGATGGGTTCCGTGGAAATGGGCGTGGCTGTAGAGTCACCAGTAGAATTTATGTTGACAATTTCTTCCAGTTCTGTCTCCATGGGAATTGGGGATGACACAATTACAGCCTCAATACTATCCTCATCCACTAAAGTTATAGCAGTGTCCATTATCTCCTCTGGAAGCAAGCTATTCACCTCAGCCGGCACCACCTCCATGATCGCTCTGCTTCTAGGAAGATGCTCAGGGGCTGGAAGAAAAGAGGAAAAACTGTTACCAGGTTTTAAAGCAGATTTTCAAAAATACATTCAGGAAAAATGTAAATAACAAAACCAACAATGCTGAAATTAATAATTAAATGAAGAACATTCTGGATATTTATCTAGATTTCACCATTTTAACAAATCGTAGCTTTTAAGAATCTAGGATATGGAATTATCTGTAAATCTTCAATGGTCTGTCTTGGTCCTACATAGGACACTGCTGTTAGAAACATCCACTAAATGTTAATGGAATTTCTAGACTATGGGGCCCAAGCCTAATCAATTAGCTTCATACTAAGGGAATTTTTCTTTGGAAAGATTTTCAAATCCTCTGCCATTTAAAGTGTCAAAGGGGGAACTACTTAAGAATTTACACATCTAGAAATCTGGCTCAGCACGTAAGAGCCATTGTGGCTCTTGCAAAACAGAGTGCTCACTTTCCAGCACTCACATGGTGGCTCCTAACATTCTGGAACTCCAGTTCCTGATGAGCCAAAGCCCTCTTCTGACTTCCACAGGTACCAGGCACACACATGACGCACATATATACATGCAGACAACACATACATAAGAAATAAAAATAAATATAAAAAGAAGATATATACAGCAGTCGCCATCAAGGAAAAAAAAAGACAGATTATGGACAAATCAGCTGGAATGCTTTTAGCTAAAAATCTTTAGTGTCCAATAAAAGAATGAATTCCGGTATCAGCATGTATTAAAGCAGCCCAGCATGTCTAGACTAGATAACAGTCAAGTGTTTGCAAAGAGAACTTCAAAACCCTTTAGAACCCAACCAGCAACTCTTCCTCTTCTTCTTGAAGGCATGATGTCATCTCACCACCTGACTCAATCCTTCAGCTTTCCTGAGTGCTAGCATTGCAGGTGGCATCACCACACCCATCTTATTTTCTTTAAAATATATAACAAGCATTGAAAAATGAAGAGTAGCACATATAGCTGGCAAGGAACACGGCTTGTGATCTCAGCCCTGAGAAGCTAAGTAGGACCGCAGCACATTCCAGGGCAGCCTGTATTACACTAAAGAGAAACACACACAAACTACAAACTGTATTTAGTAGTCATGGCAAATATTACTGCTGCCAAAATAAGCCATCAGTATAGAGCACTTACTATGGCAAAGATGGCGTAAGTTTCCTCTCCAAACCTCTGATTCATGTAGCATTACCCTATTTCATAGATTAAAAAATGCAGAAAGGTTAAATAATTGTCCAAGGCAAAAGTGAATAGTAGAGGCAGGATTCAAACTCTGGTTTGTATGGTTCCAAAGTTAGTCATTTTAACTACAAAATTATATTATCATAAACGCTGTACCACTGGTGTTTTTAAATGGAGACTAAAATAAACCTAAGCCTTCAGTCAACTCCCTGTCCTGAAAGCCCACAACAGGAAATCGTGTACAGATAGATGTTCCTCAGTGAAAGACGCTGTCCCACAAAAAAATCATAAAATGCTTAAGTCAAATATGTAATCCACCTTCCAAACAACTAGATGGCAGAATATTCGACCCCTGGAGGGAATCACAGATTGCTGTGAGCCACCCCACATGGGTGTTAGAATGAACTGCAGTTCTCGGGAAGAACACCTCAGCCACTGAGCCCTCTTCCTAGCCCCACCTTAGCATGTGTAAAGCAGTGCTTCTCAACCTGTGGGTCGCGACCCCTTTGGGAGTCAGATGGCCCTTTTTCTGTGGTCTCAAATCAGGCATCTTGCATATCATATATGTACATTAATATTCATAACAGAAGCAAAATTACAGTTAAAGTAGCAACAAAAATAATTTTATGGCTGGGGGCCACCAAAGCATGAGGAACTGCATTAAAGGGTTACATCATCAGGAAGGCTGAGAACCACTGATGTAAAGGAAGAACGAAACAACTCCGCTGAACTAGTTACTGAGAGTCGACCTTCTGTGGCAGACACCTGTGCACACACACAGCTGAATCGCATGCCCTCCTCACAGCATGACTCTGAGACGAATCCACACTGCTGCTCTCAGCACCAGCTCTTCCTTCTGTTAAGTCTATCTACTGCACAGCACTCCGACACTTTGTGTATCCGTCCACTTAGTACTGGGCATTGAAACTACTATGGTAACCCTGCTGTAAACATTAAGTTCAAGGTTTCATGGCTATGTCTTTCCATTTCTTTTGAGGAAGGAGTCAAACTTTTATGGTTCTGTTGGATGCAGGCACTCAGATTACCTCATTCAGTAGAGGTAGAGCATCCAGGTCATGAGCACATCTGTAGTAGGATGAAGAGCCTGTGTGACTGTGGGTGGGGCCCTTTGCTGTGTGTGGAAGAGACTGTGTGGCTATGGGTGGGGCCCTTTGTTGTGTGTGGTAGGGACTGTATGGCTACGGGAGAGGCCCTTCATTATGTGTGGTTAGGATTTTCACTAAAACAAATGTCACTGGTGTTGGTATTCTGTGAGCCTGTACTGTGAATGCCCGTAAACCTATCAGTATCCATGGGGTGTTTATTATAGCTTTGGCTGTGTTCAGCACCCAATTCGTGTGCCATGCCTCACTTCTCCATTTTACTCAAAGTTTGAAAACCATAGTAATTATTTTCATCTACGTATTATTGTGACTGATGATTTTCCAGCATATATAAAGAACTCATTCAGCTCAATAAGAATCCTAAAAGCTACTATCCCCCACCCAAAAAAGGTCTTAAGGCTGGTGTTGCTGAAATTATAGGCATGTGCCACCATGTCCCTGCTATTAAGTCACTCAAATGCACTTGCACATATTCTTACACACACACACACACACACACACACACACATGTGCATACAATTACACATGAAAAGACAGTCACACAGATGATAAAAGGGCTGGGGAAGAAATCAGAGAATCAATACCCTTCACAATAGCCACAAATAACACAAAATATCTCAGAGTAACTCTAACCAAAYAAGTGGAAGACYTGTATGACMAGAACTTTAAATCTTTGAAGAAAGAAATTGAAGAAGACACCAGAAAGTGGAAGATCTCCCATGCTCTTGGGTAGGCAGAATTAACATAGTAAAAATGGCAAT
>LOEQ01000786.1:173353-200340 GCA_001685075.1 Bramus lutescens | reverse complement strand
GTACTACCACTAAAGGCGTGGGCACTATACCTGGCATTAAAAAAAATTTTAATTTTAGGTTAGGCTTCAAATTTATCTTTAAGTACTCATCTATGAATATTACCTGGTATAAAATACTCTAGAAGAATGTAAATATAAGACTTAATTATAACCTTGATTTAATAAAATATAATTAAATTTGAAAATAAATCAATCAAAAAATAAGTGATATATCATTAAGCATTACCTATCTGAAAATGTGTCCAGATCAATAAATATTTAAATATAGGCATAGAAAAATTTTAAATTGTATGTATGTGTGTGAGTGTGTGTGAACCAAGAATGAAATACTTCATTGTTTCTAACACCAGTCCTGTCTCTTCCAGAGCCAGACTTGGTAATATGTAAAGTAACACTGTTGTCTCTAAAGGCTTACCGTTGTCCGTCCTCTGTATACCTGCTAGCACATCTGCTTCCAGTGTTGTAACTTTGCAACGTTGCGTGTTTGGACGAGTTGGGAACAAAACTGGATGGTAGCTTTGAAAATGGTTCCTACAAAATGTGTCACCAGTCTGAATGAGTTCGGTTCCTTTTTATGCAAGTTTTTCTTCTAAGATTTATTCTGAACCACTTTTTGTAATTGAAATGTTATTAGGCTTGTAAATACATTTGACTAGTCAGGTATGTCTACAGTTCAAAGGCTGGGGAAACTGAGAAAGGAGGATTTCTCTGAGGTTAGCCAGCACGATGCTGAGTCCCTGGCCAACTTGGACTATAAAAGGAGATCCTAGCTCAGAAAACAAAAATAAAATATTAACTAATGCTTTTTTAAAGTAATGTGTAAGATGCCAGGCAGTTTGGCACATGCCTTTAATCCCAGCACTTGGAGGCAGAGGCAGGTGGATCTCTGTGAGTTTGAGGCCAGCCTGATCTACAAAGAAATTTCCAGTACAGCCAGGGCTATACGGAGGAAACCCTGTCTCAAAAAAAAAAAAAAAAGACACTTGAAAGAAAATTGGTATTTAGGCAGTGAGCCTAGCTTTTAATGGCTGAACTATCTCTTCAGCCCTCAAATTAGCATTTTAGTTCTAATTCCAGTTAGAACTTTTCAAGAAAAATGTACGTTAGATTCAGTTGTATGGAGTTAGTAACATAGAGTTATGAGTTTACTTCTGATGGGTTTGAAAATTAAAAAAAGTTTGATACCCAATATTAAAATATATAACTAGCATCTGAGAACTATGGGTTTAGTGTTTAAAAATTGTTAGGATTTCGGCCGGGTTGTTGTGCCTCCAACACTTGGGAGGCAGAGCCAGGCAGAAGAGCGAGTTTCAGGACAGCCAGGGCTAAGAGAACTAACCCTGTCTTGAACCTCCCTCCCAACTGTTCTGATCATGTTTATTACCTTGTGTGTACATGTGGTCTGAGAACAAATTCAGGAAATCAGTTCTCTCCTTCCAGTGTGGGTCCCAGGGATGGAACTCAGCTATCATGTCAGAGCTGGTAGAGAGTACCTTTATCCGTTGAGCTGTTTCACGAGTTCCGAGGCTTAGTGTTTCCCGTGATGGGCTGGAAGCTAAAACATATAGGTGTGTTTTCAGTGTGCTGTAAAGAAAACTGCCAACTAGAGATTAATGGAAGAAAGTAGGGCAAATTGAAAAGACTGAGTAAATGTCATAAGTAGTGGTAGAAATGAATAAGTAGGCCAGGGAATGGTGGCACACCCAGAATCCTAGCAGTTGGGAGGCAGAAACAGGAGGATCAAGGGTTCCTAGTTATCTGGGCTACATAGAGAATTCAGGGATGGCTTGGACCCACATTACAGTGAAACTCTGACTCAAAAAATCAGAAACAGACAATAAGGGGGATAAATAAACTTAAGAATTTAATTATTTGACCATATATGTCTGTTTCATTTCTGTTGCCGCTATAAAGTGCCCAGGAAACAACTTAGGAGAAAGGGTTTATTTCAGCTCCCTGTTCCTGGTAACATGTCCAAGGCAGCAGGAGCTTGAAGCTGCTGCACATTACAGCCTGAAGTGAGAGAAATGAAGTGTTTGAAGATTGTGCTCAGCCTGCTTTCCCAGTTCCCGTAGTTGAGGATTCCATACTTAGGGAATAGTGCCGCCAACAGTGGGTAGGTCTTCATCCTTTAATTAATATAGTTGATCTCCAGCAGGAGTGTCCATAGGCCCATCCAAGACTCATTGAGACTCTTCCTTAGTAATTCTAGATCATTAGAACTAAACATTCATTATCTGTATTTGATACTGTTTTAGATATCGTCAGATTCTGGAAAAAGCCATTCAGTTATCTGGGACAGAACAACTAGAAGCTTTGAAAGCCTTTGTGGAAGCGAGTGAGTAGAATGGACTGTCCTGCCCGCCCTGTATTGTGAGTGGGTCTCCAGAGCTTTGTCAGCCTGCTCTGCACAATCAGTAGTAACTGTGTTTTGAGGGTGTCTTATTCCAGACTTCAACCACTTACAGTTGGGTTATTTTTCAAATGAATTGTCTTCAAAATTGAAATCCCAGTTAAGGTTTTGTATAGGTGTTCTGTGCTTTCCCTTTGTACAAAAATAAAGAGGAAAAAGGAAAAGTGTAAAATTTTCAAGAAATAAATTTTCCTCAGTCTTATCCGTTTCTTAGAAAAGTTACTGTGTTTCTTTCCTGCCTTCTTGTAGTAGATATATAATCAGTAAAGTCCAGCATAAAGAATCTAATTATGTAGCATGAGGTGATAAATCTCTGAGTAATATATTGAAAACTGCCCTTTGTGGAGTTTTGGTTTTAGTTTTGGTTTTTCGAGACAGGGTTTCTCTGTAGCTTTGGAGCCTGTCTGTCACTAGGTCTTGTAGACCAGTCTGGCCTTGAACTCACACAGAACCGCCTGTCTCTGCCTTCCAAGTGCCAGGATTAAGGGCATGTGCCACCACCACCACCCACTTCCTCATGGAGTTTTTAAATGGTAATTTAAAGTAAAATTTAACTGCTTAATGGAAACTTACGATTATTTATGTTTCATATTTCTCATCTTATTTTTTAACAAGTGGTGAATGAGAACGTCAGTCTTGTGATCTCACGGCAACTGCTGACAGATTTCTGCACACACCTCCCTAACCTGCCAGATAGCACAGCAAAGGAGATCTATCATTTTACCTTGGAGAAGATCCAGCCTCGAGTCATTTCCTTTGAGGAACAGGTAAAAGTCTAGACTTGTAGATTTTGTTGTTGTTTTGTTTTAAAGTTCCTAATTTCCAGTTATTTTTTTGAAAAAAAAATTATACAATATATTTGGATTGTTTTCTCTTTGCCCAATTGCTCCCAGATGCGCGCTACTTCCCTACCCACCTAACTTTGTTCTTTTTGTCTTAAAACAAAACAAAATGTAAAAGCCTCCAAGAAACCGAAACAAGAAACAAACAAAAAAAATGTAAAGCCACAGAAACAAAAATCAAAACAAACAAGCAAAAGATCAATAAGACAAAAAAATGCCAGGTGCTAGAGAGATGACTCAGCGGTTAAGAGCTAACTGTTCTTCCAGAGGGCTTTAGGTTCAATTCTCAGCAGCTCACAACTGTGTGTAACTCCAGGATCCAATACTCTTACATAGACCCACATGCAGGCAAAACACCAAATGCACATGAGATAAAGATAAACTAAATGCTCCAAAAAAAGCAAAATTGAAACAGAAAGTCCACAGACATAACACTGAGTGGGATATGGTACCTGATAGACCCTGAGAGATTGGTTTTCCCTTTGCTGCAGGGCATTAGTTGTAAACAGCGTCTTGGTTAGGTGTAGGACCATGTGTTTGCTCCACCTCTCGGTGCTGGAGTCCTGTCTGGCTTGAACCTGTGCAGGCTGTGGCTCTGTGACTTCATATGTGCACCAGATGTGTTGGGTTAGAACAATAGATTTTGTTCTTAAAATAATAGATTATTTTTATGATCTGATGTTAATTAACTCCTTAAAGGAGATAATTCCTCAGTTTCATATTTTGTATAAAACTGTCAAACAGCATTTACAATGTAAAATCAAATAAGTATTAGGATATTGCAGCTCCCACTAGAGCATTAGTAAAGGTTTTTGTTAGTTTTCTTTATTATGATGTGGTGTGTGGGTGTGTAAACATGTGTAAACATGGGCACAGTAGGGGTCTGAGGACAGCTCTGCAGAATTAGTTCTGTTCTTCGGCCTGCATGTGCATCTGAGGATCAAACTCAGATTACAGGCGTTTGTTGCATTGTTCCTTGAACAATCTTAGTGGCCTTAGTAAGATTATTTATAAGTTAAGATTAAAAACATAGGGAAACTCCAATATCATGTATTCAGCAACACAAAAGCAAAATTGAATACTGGAAACAAAATGTTGCCAAAAATGCACATTATAGAAATGTGTCGTTTCAGTTCAGTGTTTTGATATTCTGTGAATGCAAGCCTTATAAAAAAAAAAGTGATGATTTACATAAACCTGTGAATTTCTGACCAGCTTAATCCATTGGTGAGAGCACTGTTAAAGTAACATCTGTATGTGTCATTCTAGGTTGCTTCCATAAGACAGCATCTTGCATCTATTTATGAGAAAGAAGAAGATTGGAGAAATGCAGCCCAAGTGTTGGTGGGGATTCCTCTGGAAACAGGACAAAAGTATAGTAAATAGTGGATTTGGATAAACATGTATAAGTGCTCGCTAACACTCATTCCTACTCCTACTGTAGGAGATACAGTATGTATAGCATGGTAGATGATAGTAAGTGCTTCTCAGAGAGTGACTGTGAGCTGTCTGAGGGCATAGGATAACAAGCTACCTTGTGTTGTTGACACAATGGCCTTAAGATAGCAGCATACTTGTAGTGTTTTCTTAAGAATAAGAATGCCAGCGTGGGTAGAGTGGACATGGAGAAAGACAAGAGAATGAAGTCAGTACTAGGGATCAGATCTGAGGGGTTCTTGAAGCCCTTGTAAGGACTTTGAAAGAAAAATGGTAGGGACAAATATGGTGGCTCACACCTTTAACCCTAGCACTCAAGAAGCATAGGCAGGCAGATCTCTGAGTTTGAGGCCACCCTGGTGTACTCAGTGAGTTACAGGCTAGCCAGGGCTTCCTTGTAAGACCCTCCCTCAATAAATAAATGAATGAATGAATGAATGAATGAATGAATGAATGACTGAATGAATGAATGAATGAATGAATAAATAAGAAAAAGAAAAGAGAGTGAGCCATTGGATGATTTTGAGCCGAAAAGTGACATAATATGACATGATCCACTGACTACTGGGTACAGAATAAACCATTGGCAGTGGTAGTAGAAGTAGCACTGTTAATTAGGAAGCTATGCCTGACCATAGCTGAGGAGGAGGTCCTAAGAAATGCTGTAGTCTGGAGATTTCCTGTGGCTTTGCTTCATTTCCCATGTGGAGTATACAAAACAGTCAAGTCCTGATTTTTCTTTGACCTGAGCAGTTGGAAATATGGAGTTGCCATGCACTCTAGGGAGTATATTTTAAGGAGATCTCAACTGTACATTTTGCATTGTGATAATCAGGTTAAGACATCTAGTAGTGAGTAGAATATTTTAGTCTGGAGGTAGTAGAGCACCCTTGGTTACAAGTAGATGTTTGGGAGCCATTGCCTACTGGTCTGGTTTGATGCCTTTCCAAGGGAGGGAGAGGACTGATGAGTACTGAGGCCTGGAGTGCTCCCACCTCAAGAGGCAGTTGGCTGGAGGGCATTGCACCAAGTGGGAAGGATTGTCTGTTGAGGTATGCCCTTCCCTAGAAGCCGTATGAGGGAAAGAGCAGGATTCAGACACATGCTGCTGCTGAGTGGACTGACCGGTGGCTGGTGGTCAGCACTTGGCAGGTGTAGGGTGACACCAGGCATTGTGAGACCTACGAGAGCTGGAGCCTGATTGGAAAAGTTAATGTAGACAACTCTTTGGTAGGCTTTTCAACAACACAAAAAAAAGACGATAATTCGTGTAGGAGACCACAATGAAAGTTAGAGGTTTTTATGTTATGAGCCATTGGAAAGTGAAGATTTGATATTAACTCCAGGAATGGTGGCTCATGCCTTTAATCCCAGCACTCCAGATGCAGAGGCAAGTGGGTCTTTCTGAGTCCAGGCCAGCCTGGTCTACAGAGCAAGTTCCAGGACAGCCAGGGAGGGATACACAGACCTTGTCTCAAAAAACAAAGATATTGAGAAATTGGCAAAGGATTCTCGCAGCAGTGTATAAAAAGAAAGGAATCTAGTAGGAGGGGGCATTTTGTCTAGGTGCTGTCCTGGGCAAGGTTAGCAACATCTGGCTCTTTCTCGGGGCATCAACACTGCCGTGCCTTTTTGTAACTGTCAGAAATGCCAGCTGTCCCCTGGTGGACAGACGTGTCCCAGGGATGTGAGGAACATGGAACACACAGGCTGTGTGTTCTGGTGATAGGGTGGAGTTCGTGCAAGTACTCTGATTGCTTCTCTTAGGAAGCCGAATGTAACAGGTGGGAGCTGGGAGGGAGAGAGGATGGGAGTATAACTGGATAGATGGGAGCTGCTTTCTTTAAGGAGTTAACTCAGTCTGACTTCTAAAGTAATGAAGAGATCACCTGATAGAAAATTGAAAAATTCAGGAAGCTTAACGTGTTATAGCAATTCATATAAATGTGTGTTGTGATTGGGAAAACAAACTTTTGACAATAAATAAGCTAAACAAGCAATTTAAATTCATAGTCATCCTTCCCATAGTCTATCCCTCCCCCACAGCAAACCAAGTGAAGAATTAACTTCAGAGGGAGCCAAGTGAATTCTAAGTTTTTTTTTTCTTTTCACAAGGTATTACTGCTTCTTTGGCTCCAAATACAAAAGGTTACTTTTCTATGAGAATTAATATTGAATTAGAGTTTTGAATTTTATGTGAGGTTTCCAGTTCTTCCATTCCTGGAATAGAATATAAGCAATGAGGAAGGAAGAAACTGAAAGTCTTCACACTATTCTAAGTGAGATTACATGTTATTGTATGTATGAAAGTGTATTTCATATTTTAATGATGTTTAATATACTATTGAATTCCACAGTTTGTATTTTTGACATAGGGTCTTGCTATATAGCCTTGCCTTGGTATGTAGACCAGGCTGGCCTCGAACTCAGAGTTGTGCCTGCCTCTGCTTCCCGAGTACTGGGGTGGAAGGTATGTGTCACCATGCCCAGCCATAGCTCACTTTTTAACTTAAAAAAAAAGATGGTGTCTGTAAGCACCTATTAATGATTATCATTATATTTTCTACCTTTTTACACACCACAATAAATACTATACAGGGATTTCCATTTTTTCCTAACATAAGTAATTATGAGTAACTTTACAAATTAGTTTCCTTGTAATACATAGGCACATCCCTTATTGTCTTTTTAGGATTTGGTATCTGGAAGTAAAATATAGTGGATTAAGGGCATATAAATTTAAAGAGTTCAAAGGATAATTGCTAGATTGTTCTCTAGGCAAGCTGAACCTGGATATAGTTGCGCTAGTGGTATCTGATAAGCTGAAACTCAACACTTGTGTCTTTGTGATCTTCGTGTTATGAGATACCTGAGGATCAGAAGCAGCTATAATATGGCCAATGAGAATTAAATTTTAAAAGATCAGGGAATCTTAGCTTTTTTCTATAACATGATATAATAAGAATTTTATTATTTGTTAAAAGTTTTCTTAACAAAATACTCAGTCTGTTTGTTTGTTTTATTTATCCTAGACAATACAATGTAGACTACAAGCTGGAGACTTACCTGAAGATTGCTAGACTGTATCTGGAGGATGATGATCCTGTTCAGGCTGAGGCTTACATAAATCGAGCATCCCTGCTTCAGAACGAATCCACGAATGAACAGTTACAAATACATTATAAGGTAACAAATGAGTAATTTGGAATTAATTTTATATCGATGAATTATATACCAATATGTTTCATAACATCTGTTGTTTATATATTTTGGAAATTTTCTTTGCTTCTTTTCTCTGTATATACTGGCTGGTTTTGTGTCATCTTGACACAAGCTGGAGTCATCGGAGAGGAAGGAACCTCAGTTAAGGAAATGCCCCATGAGATCCACTGTAAGGCAATTTCTCAATTAGTGATCAATGGGGAAGGACCCAGCCCTTTGTGGGTGGTGCCATCCCTGGGCTGGTGGTCCTGAGTTCTATAAAAAAGCAGGATGAGCAAGCCACGGGGAAGCATGTCAGTAAACAGCACCCCCCATGGCCTCTGGATCAGCTCCTGCTTCCAGGTCCCTGCCCTGTGTAGTTCCTGTTATGACTTCCTACAGTGATGGATGTTGATGTGGAAGTGGAAGCCAAGTAAACCCTTTCCTTCCCAGCTTGTTTTTTGGTCATGGTGTTTTGTCACAGCAGTAGAAACCCTAACTATGATATTTTGTCTTTCTAGTTTACCCTAATTGGAGTGTTTCCCTGTGCAGGTATGTTATGCACGTGTCCTTGATTACAGAAGAAAATTTATTGAAGCTGCCCAAAGGTACAATGAACTCTCTTACAAGACAATAGTCCATGAAAGTGAAAGACTAGAGGCCTTGAAGCATGCTTTGCACTGCACCATCTTAGCATCAGCAGGTAAGCTGTGATTGGTGCTTACGTGGCAAGGTTTATACTCTGTGCAGTAACATTATGAGGTAACTGTTGGAATAGTTAACAAGGGACTGTCTTCTGGGGGGGTGTCTTTGTGCAATTAAGGTGAGTTTAAACTTGTAAACAAAAATAGAAATAAAATGATTTATCTTAAAAAATTTAAAGTGAATGTAATCAACCTGTTAACTATGTGCTAAGAAAAGTTAAGAGGTAACAGAGTTTATTTCTAAAATTTCACTGAAGAAAAAAGTGGTTCCTAAATTAAATGAGAGCTACAGAAGAAGAAACAAAGATTAAAGTCTAGAGATTGGCTAATGTGACTCCTCCATTAGATAGAAGTGCTTGTTGCCTGATAAGCACATGGTAGAAGGAGAGAGCGCTGTCCTCTGATCTCCACTGGTGTACCATGGCATGTTTCTTTTCTCTGTGTCCACAAAATAAGTAAGTGTGATACAGTCTTTAAAAAGAGCTAAAGTGTTCTACTTTTCAATTTTTTCAACCTTTGAGCTTCAGTTTTAGACCTAGCAATCATTCCTTTCCTCAGTACATACAAGACTTACTAAATTGTAGTATGTAAATTTAGTACAGCCTTTAAATAGAAAAGACCATTGTGAATGTTAATTCTAAGCCATGGCTTTTCTAATGATTCTGAAATCTTCCAAGGACTGTAGTAAGTTGAGAGCCTATGACATATTTAGAACTACCATTTAATATCCTCTTTGGTTTTGACGCAGGGTCTCTTTATTTAGTTCTGTATATCCTAGAACTCCCTGTAAAGTCCAGGCTAGCCTTGAACTCACAGACATCCAGAATACTAGGATTAAGGATAAAGCCACCACTTACTTTTTCTTGCAACTAAGTATCAGTGATTATTACATAATTATATAGATTGACCATGATTTTATATTGTTTTACTTTATCATTCAGACATATCCAAGCTGTGGACCAATTGTATGCAGTCAAGGAGAGCTGTGACTGTGATCCAACATGAAATTATGAACTAACCTCAAATATGAGGGTTTTTTGTTGTTTGTTTGAAACTCAATTGCATGGTTCTCCAGTGTGAACTTTGTAGTTGGTAACATTTCACAGTGTCAGAAGGCGGAACACACCTGTATGCAGCAGTAATTGTGCGCAGGGGACAGTTGATGGCTAGGTTAACCTCCTAAGTTCAAAGGTGCACATTTCAGCCTTTTGACAGAAAGTGTGCGTTGTGCCAAATAACACACTACAAGCAGATTCTCATAAGTACCTGATTGTCCACAGGTATTAACAATTGTTTTCACTATTTGCCCATCTAGTAGATGAAAAATGACATTAAAATTTGGCATTAATTCATTTTATTTATAATGAATGTTAAGCATCTTTTCACGTGTATTTATGAAGCCATTGTTGAGCCGGGCAGTGGTGGAGCCTGCCTGTAAATCTCAGCACTCAGGAGGCAGAGGCAGGTGGAGCTCTGTGAATTCAAGGCCAACCTGGTCTACAGAGTGAGTTCTAGGACAGCAAGAAAAAGTCATTGTTGGTAACCTTGCATTCTCTCTCGCTCTCTTTTTTTAAAATTTGAGGCACTTTCTCTGGGTAGCCCTGGCCGTCGTATAACTCACTTTGTAGACCAGGCTGGCCTTGTTTGTCGGGGATCTGCCTGATCGAAGGTGTGTACTAGCACACCCAGCTCTCTCCATGTGCATTGGCTTTTTTTTTTTCTTTTTTGAGTTGTAAAAACTCTTAACACATGAAAGAAAACTGGTAGTTTTTTTTCCCCAATTTATTGCCTATATTGGACTTCGTGGAACTTTGCCATGTATAAAGTTTATTATTATTTGTATGTATGTGTGTTTACATACAGAAAGAGACACTGCGAAGGAATCCTAGTACCTCATACCTGCTAATCTCATCACAGAATTATTCTGCAATTGTCCTGCAGTTATCAAATGTCTAGGTTAGTAGAGCACAGCTAGATTGTTCTAGGTACTCTTTACTGCTTCAGTCGCGGTTTGGTGGCCATTTTAGATGAAGTGCGTGAAGAAAACTTAGGTCAACAGGTATATCATCTAATAGGGAGGCACATTTTAATGACTTTTTGAGGAAATTGTGGGTATTCTCTTTTGATACTATATTTAAACTGGTAAGTGCTGTAATATCGTTGCTGTGTGGAATCTGAACTAACACCAGTGAGCTTTTGCCTGGCTTTGTTAAATTTTGGTCTGCCTTGCACTTTCTCTCTTTTTTTTCCTTTTTGTTTCCTTTGTTTTGAGGAAGCGTCTCCCTACTTAGACCAGGAACCATAAACTTGCCCCTATCTTCTAGCGTCTGAGTGTGGACATTGCAGGCATGAGCCTCACCCACCCTTTTTGTCTCACACTTTGAAAGCGTCTATCCTGGCAGAATTTTCTACTATCATTTACTAGATTTGTAAAATACTGGCTCCCTGAATTATATGAAACTTCCAAATATTGACACACTTTAGTGAACATTATAAAAATTACATTTTGATATATTATTATTGATCTTATCAGAAAAACTTTCAACTATAAGGTATCAAACTCATAGAAACAAGGATAGGTTTTAAACTGTAATTGGAAACTCAAATTTTCAGATACCACTGCTTGTTTTATTATAGTTACAGGTTCTCTTTGCTCATTTTGGCTTTGGGAAGTATTTTATGGTGCTGGGATTCAGCCTAGGGCCTTCCACATGGTAGACAAGTGCTCTTACTGAGCTGTGTTCCCCCGCCCCACCCCCTACCCCCAGTCCTATATGTTCGTTTTTGAAAAAGGGCCAAGGTCTAGCAAGATGGCCCCAAACTGCAAACCTATGACTAAGTTCAAGTCCCACCTAGTGGAAGGAACCAACTCATGATGTTCATCCTTTGACCTACACATTTGTGTGCTGTGTCATAAAACTAGCTAGGACAATACCAAGATTTAGGATGTACCCACTGCTGCTAGGTGTCCTTGTGGCACGCTCTTATTCTACGAGCCTAGAGCTGTATTTTAAAGGAAAGGACTTGTTGACAGTACTATTTCTGTTCATTTGGTGGTTTAGTCATCAGTCATATAAAGGTTCTTAAATGTGTAAATTGAAATTGTGTATTGTTTCTTGGCAGAGAAGTATTTGTTGTTGCTGTTGTTTCTGTTGTTTTTGAGACAAGATTTTAGTGTTCAGCTTGGCTGGCCTAGGATTTGCTATGTAGTTCAGGCTGGTTCTGGGATTACAGAAGGGTGTTCCATGCTGGGCATATACATTTTTTTTATTAACTAAATAATGTATGTTTGTTATATAAATATAAATATGCAAGAAAAAAATAGAAGTCACCTGGGCTTACAACCCCGTGGAACACTTAGATCTTTATCCTGGTCTATTATGTGAATATTCAGATATCCTCATTTATCTGTGGTTCTTTGTTAGTGAACATATCTATTTATTAAAATTTAGTTTTAACCCAAACTCTCAGCTCTTTTTTTTTAAATATTTCCAGATATGTGCAGAGTAAGTAGCCAAATCTTAGTTTTTCAATTCCAGTTTCCAGCTGAGAGTGATCTTTTTATAGCTCAGCTTCTAAACTGTAAGCAAATGACATCTTGTGGACTGCTTGGCGTTTGGTTCTCTATGGTTTTGTGCCCTTTAGTGATGATTTTGCTATGTAAAATGGTCCCCTAACATACCGCTGAATGTTCTCTAGTGTTGTGGGCTCTGTGTGTGTGTGTGTGTGTATGTGTAAGTAAGTAAGTGTTGGTGGGAACTGGAGGTGACCTGACTCCCGGCAATCTTCTTACCTCAGCCTCCCAAGGGTTGGGACTACAGGCATGCACTACCATGTCCTCTAGTGCTCATAGATGTATCCAGCAGTCTGATGTGAAGATTTGTGTGACAAAATCATGTCATGTAAACTTCATTTTGGCAGAATTACAGTGTCAGCTCTGAGTTCAAGGCTGATGAGTTAACTAACAGTTTATGTTAAGTAAGATTCTAAGCAGAAACATTTGAAACAAAGTTGCAAATTGACTAAGGTTGACAAAAAATTGAGTAAGAGCTTAGAAGATTCTGTATTTCCCGTACACACTGCAGCTGAGCATTAAAATTGGAGCAATGTCTTTCTAAAACATTCCATATATTATACACATATGTATTAATGGGGATTGCATTTTAGTGGGCAAAAATGGGATCATAGAATGATTTTCTTTTTGTCATTGAAGAAACATACTATTTGACATGCCTATGTTTCCTCTAGGACAGCAGCGTTCTCGGATGCTGGCTACTCTTTTTAAGGATGAACGGTGCCAGCAACTTGCTGCATATGGAATCCTAGAGAAAATGTACCTAGATAGAATCATTAGAGGGAACCAGCTTCAAGAATTTGCTGCAATGCTGATGCCTCACCAAAAAGCAACTACAGCCGATGGTAATGATCACAGTTTACATGTATGTGGTGGTAAATGTTAGGTGTAGACTAGAAAGTACGTTAGATTAGATTTTAAAAATCTTAAGCCACTGGTAAATAACATTAAGTAACAGATTGTAATAGATCATAATTATGTATTCTTGATTAAGGGCAAAATTTAGCTCAGTGCTTGCCTAAGTTTCATCAGAGTTTGCTAATTAGAATAGATTTCCTTTTGTAGTTTTTGGTTAAATGATATGTTGGCTTAAATCAGAATGTCTTTGCCAGGAAATTTTTTTTTAGAATATTTTCTTCATAAAATAATTTTTTGTTACGTTTGTCTACAGGTGTTTTAAAGTACTTGCTATAGTTACTATGATACTAAACATACAGATGTAAACATGGAGAAACATACAAACATGTTTCAGCTGAGTTAGTTTCAGCTTGCCTGTCAGCTAGATCCACTGCCCTGGAATCACGGTTGCCCTGTATGGAAGAGAAATGAGTTGTGAGGGTCATTTATCCTGGGGCTAGCTAAAGGTGACATTGATCCGGTCTAACTGCTGGGAGCTGAGCCCAATGAGTGACCTGTTAATACTCTAGAAGCACTGGGGTAGTTCCCATCTTTCTACCTAAAATATGTCTCTTTTAATGCATTTTTAAAGTTTTTTTTTTTAATGTGTATATGTGTGTGTCATTATGTGTATCCACCAGGTGCTTGGAGGTGCCCTGGGAAACCAGAAGACAGTGTTGGATCAGCTAGTGTTAGAAGCTGTTGTGATCCACCCAGTGTGGCTGCTGGGAAACTCAGGTCCTTGACATGCTGAGTTGTATCTCTAGTTCCAAGATTTTCTTTTCCATGGAGTTTTCTCCATGTGAAATCTCAGGGGATAGTGCCTTTAATGGTTGTAGGGTTATTTCTGGTTCTTCTGAGCACTAGGCTTTTATCTTAGTTTAAACACATTATGAATGATAAAGTGATTCTCTTATTTTGTTTGGCTTCTAGAAATACTAAAATTTAATTTGTGGCCCAAATATGAGTAATATATATATATAATTTAATTGAAATTATTCCTTATTCCTCCTGTTTTTTGTTTTGCTTTTTTGTTTTTAACTTTTGATTTTTAACCTCTCTATATTCTCAGCAGCCATGATTTTTTTTGGGGGGGGTGTTTTTCTGTAGCTTTGGAGCCTGTCCTAGAACTAGCTCTTGTATACCAAACTTGCCTCAAACTCACAGAGATCCACCTACCTCTGCCTCCTGAGTTCTGAGATTAAAGGCATGCACCACCACCACCACCGCCTGGCCATGATTTCTTTTTTAATAGTGCCTGTTGTAGGGAGGGGCCTGCTTGTTCGTCCTGGACACCTGGCTAGCTTAGCCTGAAATAACCACACAGAAATTGTATTAATTAAAACACTGCTTGGCCCATTTGCTCTAGCCTCTTCTTGGCTAACTCTCACATCTTAATTTAACCCATTTCTATTAATCTGTATATCACCACATAGCATTGGCTTGCTGGGAAAGATTTAGCATGTCTGACTCTGGTGGCTTCTCTGCCTACCTAAGTTCTGCCCTATCAGGCCAAGGCAGTTTGTTTATTCATTAACCAATACAAGCAACACATAGAAAGAAGGACCTCCTACACCAANACACAGAAATTGTATTAATTAAAACACTGCTTGGCCCATTTGCTCTAGCCTCTTCTTGGCTAACTCTCACATCTTAATTTAACCCATTTCTATTAATCTGTATATCACCACATAGCATTGGCTTGCTGGGAAAGATTTAGCATGTCTGACTCTGGTGGCTTCTCTGCCTACCTAAGTTCTGCCCTATCAGGCCAAGGCAGTTTGTTTATTCATTAACCAATACAAGCAACACATAGAAAGAAGGACCTCCTACACCAAATATCTGATACATAAATTAATTAAAAGCTAAGTAGAAAGTTTCCAGAAATAATATAGTTGATCTTTGGATTTGAATTTGAGCTTTCTGGTCATAAAAGTGGAATAATATTGTCTTAGGGTTCCTTTCGCTGTGAAGAGGCACCATGACCATGGCAACTCTTATAAAGAAAAACATTTAATGGGGGCTGGCTTACAGTTCAGAGGTTGAGTCTATTATCATGCATTCAGACATGGTCTAGAGAAGGAGCTGAGAATTCTCCATCTTGATCCACAGGCAGCAGAAGGAGACTGTCACCCTGGGCGTGGCTTAAGCATACATGAGCTCTCAAAGCCTGATCCCACAGTGACACACTTCCTCCTAATAGTGCCATTCCCTATGGGTCAAGCATTCAGACACATGAGTCTGTGGGACCATTCCTATTCAAACCCCCATTGTAAATGCATAGTATCCCTGAAGAGCAGTGACTCTTGGGTCTGTGCAGGAAAGAAGGTGCTTGTCTGCGCCTTCCTGTCTGAGCTGCCCCTGTTACCTTGCATGGACATTTCCGTTTATTCTAACTCATGCAGCATTACTACCAGTGTAGTCTTTGCCCTGTAGATTTGTCTGTTCTGGACCTTTCATATTAATGGAATCATAATATTATTATGACCTTTCGTAATTGGACGCCTTTAATCCCAGCACTCGGGAGGCAGAGGCAGGCAGATCTCTGAGTTCGAGGCCAGCCTGTTCTACAAGAACTAGTTCCAGGACAGGCTTCAAAGCTACTGAGAAACCCTGTCTTAAAATCCCAACGAAAACCAAAAAACGAGATGCATTGTCCTTCCCAGGACCTGCAGTAGTTCCCAACACCCACATCTCACTCTGCCCCGTAATTCTGCCACAGAGACCCCCGAATACACACATTTAAAGATAAAAATAAACATTAGAAAATTAAGATGAGGGATTTTAAGAGGCTCTCAGAGAGCACGTTGCATGATTGTTGTGCTGCTGTTTGCTAATAAGAGTGTGTGCTTGAAGCAGGGAAGGGAAAGGTGATGGAACCCAGTGCAAAGGGCTGAATCCGTTCTTGGTAATTATCCACCAACTGCTCGCTGTACTATTACTTCCCTCGACATAACATCCGGCAGAAGCAGCTGAAGACAGGAAGGATTTACTCTCAGTGTGGGAATACAGACCACCATAGTGTGCAAGGCATGAGGGCAGGCGTGTGAGGTGGCTGGTCACATTATGTTTACAGTAAAGATGCAGAGAGAACACACAGGTGCTCCTGCTGGCTTCCCCTTTTCCTTCAGTCCAGGACCCCTGGGTCCTTAGCTCTTTAGTTAAACCTATCTGGAAACACCTTTACAGAGACAGCCAGAGATGTTTTTCCATATGTGATTGGCTGTTGAAGATTAGCCGTCACACTGATTTTCTAAGTGCTGTAATTTATTGTATGTAAACTAAAATGGCAGATGTTCCCTGGCATATTGGTGCTTGCCGTTAATCTTAGCACTTTGGAGGCAGAGGCAGGCAGATCTCAGAGTCTGAAACTATTTGAGTTCCCGGATAGCAAGGATTACACAGAAACCCTGTCATGAAAAACTGTAATAATAATAATAATAATTTATAAAATGTAAGGTTTAGTAATGTATTTTTCAGAGGAGTAACACTGATTTTAGTGATTTATTACATGCCTAGAAATAAAAACATAAAGGTATATCTTTTTAAAGTATTAAACTAGTTTCAAACATTTAATGAGTTTATGTTTTTTATTTAAGGTTCCAGCATCTTGGACAGAGCTGTTATTGAGCATAATTTGTTGTCAGCAAGCAAATTATATAACAATATCACCTTTGAAGAACTTGGAGCTCTTTTAGAGATCCCTGCAGCTAAGGTATTTTATTAATTCAGTACTTTATAACAGGGAATTGAAACCCAAAACAATTGAAGTAATGGAAAAATACATAATTGATAATGCTTGCCAGCACATAGAAGCTATGTGTTTAAAGCCTCAGGTAAGTACAAGAGACTGTTTAAGTGCTGAAGTACTGTTGTCATGAAACTCAGTGGTTTTAGCTTTCAGACTGTGTTTTATGATAGGAATGGAAGTCTCAGAGAAGTCCCAAGTTATACTCTTTCCATAGAGATTTCTTTGTTTGGTGTCTTAAGTTTCTGAAGTGTTAGGTGGAGATTGCTGCATCCTTGTTTCTCTGCCCTAGATTGACTTTGACCCCAAGATATTCTGTTTTCTGAATTTGACTTAATTTAAGGAGTTGACTGACCTATTAGGGAATCTTATTTCATTTTTTAGATTTGGTTGGTCATACACAAATTCCTGCACAGTGATAATTGTAATTAGGGTGTTACTGTTTATGAAATGCCATCTTAATTTCAAGTAATACTGAGAGTAAAGTCATGCAGTTTATCTGATTGTGATGTTTTGTTTTTCTTTTTCTTTTGAGACAGGATCTCATGCAGCCTAGACTGGTCTCAAACTCAGTAGGAGGCTGAAGCTAAGGATGACCTTAGACTCTGGATCCTCCTGCCTCTACCTCCCAAGTACTGAGATTACAGGTGTGTGTATATCAGGCTTCATTTAGGATTTTCTAAGAATTCTTTGCATGTACAAGTTTAGTTAAGTAGATTGATGTGGGGACTGAGATGACAGTTGCCATTTAAAAGATGTTTGCTTAGCCAAGGCTGGTAGCTCACACCTATAATCTCAGCACTTTATAGAGACTGAGGTAGCAGATGGCTGCAGAGTAAGACAAACAAAGATGCTTTCTTCTCAGGGTTGGTGGTATAGTTGCTTGTAGAGACTAGGGGAAGTGAATACATTGTTAGTAATAGATTATAATCCGTCAATATGATGTAGTATTGGTTGTGAGGATGTCAGTGTAAGAGATGAGCAAATCAGGGCCTGAAGAGATGGCACAGCCGTTAAGAGCACTAGCTTATCTTACAGAGGACCTGGGTTTGATTCCCAGGATCTATACAGTGGCTCACAAGCATCACTCCAGTTCCAGGGTCCTGTCCTAGCTTCCTGCAGCAGGCATGCATGTAGTGCACAGCCATTCTTGCAGGCAAGACAACCATACACCTTGAAACAAAATGACCGGTTACAATCTCATTTGCTCATGTGTACTAAACATTAACTGTGGCAGTAGGGGTTGGATTTAGAACGTTTTGCTTTTGCCCCTGTAATTAGCTTTTAAAATTTTCTTCGTTTCCATTTTGAATATGGACATCTGTTTCTTTGGTTCTTGGTCTTTTTAGAAAATAGTATTTTCTTCAGTTTGGGGCTGGGTGTGGGACATCTTTTGATCAGAGGACTCAGGAGGATAGAGCAAGAAGGCAGTAAGCTTTTCTTGGCTACGTAGGGAGACGCAGTCTGAGAAACGAAACAACAAAATGTTTTGTAGTAGATACACTGAAATTGATATAGGAAAAACAGTTTTTATGTTCCCCCAGAATTGAAGGCAATGTCGTTACTATTTAAACATTTACTTTAAGATATTTATTTTATGTGTATGATTTTTAAAAATCTATTATTTTTATTTATATATGTGTGTGTGTCCATGTGAGAATATGCTCTGTGTGTGTGTGTGTGCCCAAGAAAGCCAGAAGAGGACTTTAGATACTCTGGAGTTAGAATTACAGTCAGTTGTGAGCCATCTAAAGTGAATGCTGGGAACCAAACTCAGGTCCTCTGTAAGAGGGGTGTACACTCTTCACCACTGAGCCCTCTCCCCAGCCCCTGGTGTGTGAGTGTTTATACCTGCATGTGTGTCTGTACCACATGTGTGCTGGTGCTTGTAGACACCAGAGAGGGTGTTGGGTCCCCCGGGACTGGAGTTAGGACGGTTGTGACTGCCATGTGCTCTCGGGAGGCAGGCTCATGTGCAGGAATTGCAGCAAAGGCAATTGGGCAAAGGCAGTAGCAGAACTGCACACCTGCAGTTTTTAATTTTTTAAGATTTGATTCTCAGTGTAATTTTGAGACTTGTTTTGTATTCTGTGTGTAGAGTGTCTGCTTAGCCCACACAAGGCTCTGGAGTTAGTCCTCACCTGCAAAACTGGACTGATGTACACTCCTGTAATCCTAGCACTTGGGTAGTGGAGGCAGGAGGATCAGAAGTTCAAGTTCTTCCTCAGCTGCATAACAACTTAAGGTCAGCCTGGAACTTGAGACTCTTCATCCAAAAAAAATAAAAAGAAGAAAATAAAATTGGTTATTTTGATTTTAAGTAGAGGAAAAAGTTGGTAAAAAATGGCTAGATTCTTTCCCAACAAAAGTCTGGCAAGTCTGTATTCTCACCACTTGAGAGGCCAGAGGATCCGGAGTTCTAGTCAGCCATGCTATATAGTGAGACCTTGTTTCCAAGAGACAACTCCCAGCAAAGTGAAATAGGACTCATTCAACTTAAGCAGTAGAGTAAGAAACTAGAAATACATGCTCCTCACCAAGTGACAGGCAAGGCTTTCACTTGATTATATGTGAATGGTTGTTAAATATGCTAAACTGAGAGATTTTGTTTTTGTTTTTAATAGGCAGAAAAGATAGCATCGCAAATGATAACAGAAGGACGGATGAATGGATTTATTGACCAAATTGATGGGATAGTTCATTTTGAAAGTAAGAAATTTTATGCGTTCTCATCATAGTGAACTGTTGTATGTTTATGATTAAGATATGTTGAATTGTTTCTTTTGACCCAGAATTATATTACTTATGAGCGTATTTCCAACAGAAATAATTTAAAATAGTTTTAAAGGTTATATTTATGAATTATTTATCTCAACATTTCTAAGCTAAGAAAAAGATGAACTGAAATTGTTGCCAGTTTAGCCACTTAGTCCCCTGACCTTTGTTGAACTCAGTCCATGGGTAGGGCACATGGAATGACAATTGCATTTCCTGCTCAGAAGCTCCGAGAACTAATGTAGGCAGGCAGGTAAGTAGACAACTCGACTTCCCACATAGAGAAACCCTGCTCCCCACCTCAAAAAAGTCCACCCTCCCTAGTTGCCATCTTTGTCCCCATGTCTCAGTTTAAATCAACAGTGTTGATGGGTGATTTTCCAATTCCCTGCACATAAGGTGCAATTTTAAACCATGTGCTCCTGTGTCACTCTGAGTTCCTCCGTAGAATAATCTTATTTTAAACTATGGCGCTATCTGAATATCTGCATGTGCTCATAAACTAGGCTCCCTGGGTAGTTAGTAAGTCTGTCTTACTTTCCGTGGCATACCTAGCTGCAGTGTCCCGCTCCTGGGGAATAAGGGATAAATACATGTCATGAGTCCTAGGGCAAAGGCGTCATGTTTCTATCAGGTTGGAACCAGGGAGGTGGCTGTAGGTAAGTGCTCACAGTGAGCCCCAGCACCCAGACAGAGAGAAGTATGACAGCTGTGCACCTGAAATCCAGTGCTGGTGGGGGCAGGGGTCAGAGGTGGGAGGACCCTGGAGTCTTGATGGCTAGTCACAGCCAGTCTAGCTACATCAGCTCCTGTCTCACAAAGGTAGAGACACTAGTGAGATTGTTGGGGGGTAAGGAGTTTGCTGTGAAAGTCTGGAGAACTCCACAAAGCTAACCTCTGGCATCTGCCCTGCCCCCAGACATCATACACTTGTGTGTGAGAGCATGCATACACACACACACAATTTTCTTAAATTGAGCAAGAGAATCTTTCTTTTAAGATTTGCTTTTTATTTTTTTTCATGTGAATGGGTGTTTGCCTGTGTACCCTGTGTGTCTGCTGTCAGTGGAGGCCAGAAGAGGGGAGCCCTTGGAACGTGAGCTGCAACCTGAGTGCTAGGATTCAAACCCAGGCCCCAAATAAACTTAAAGATTGGAATAGAGAGCAATAGAAGACATCCTCCATGCGAACATGTGTGTGGACATGTCCTCATTCGTGCCTCACATGCAAACAAAATCTGAATAAAGCTAATAAAATAGGGAATTTTTTAGTTGTTCAGATAAAAATGGTGAACATATGAGCCGGGCGGTGGTGGCGCATGCCTTTAATTCCAGCACTCGGGAGGCAGAGGCGGGTGGATCTCTTGAGTTTGAGACCAGCCTGTTCCAAGACAGGCTCCAAAGCTACAGAGAAACCCTGTCTCGGAAAAAAAAAATACAAACAACAACAACAAAACCACATGTTCAGAACAGACTAAACCTAGAATGACAAGGGGAAGCTCAAATCTCTGCATTACCACCCCATCCCTTGGGCCTGAGGTAGATGATCATCTCTGCCAGGCTGTGTGTCTTTATAGAGTCAGTGCATATTTGTAAGAAATAGTTTTCTAGAAGGTAGGAGTATGGGACTGTATTTTAAACTGCAGTTGCCTTTTAACTCACTGTACTGTAGACACGCTTTCAAATCAATAAGCAGCAGTCTGATTTGTTTATGGCTGAATAAAAGCTGTAGTTCACTTTTCACCACTCACTCTCTAGAGAAGGCTGGCCACAAACACATAGATCTGCCTCCCGATTGCTAGGATTAAAGTGTGTGCCACTATACCCAGCTTAATTATTATTATTATTTTAAGATAGGCTCTCTCTATCTATCTTGGAAATCACTATGTTGATCAGGCTGGCCTTGAATTAAACTGATCCATCTGGCTCATGCCAGCTTTAGCATTATTTTATATTTATTTATTTATTTTTTTACCTGCATGTATATATGCCAGAAGAGGTTGCTGATCCTGTAGAACTGGAGTTGGGAAGCACTATGTGAGTTCTGGAAGCGCAGCCTTTTAACCACAGAGCCATCTCCAGCCACCAGGCTGTGCCTTTAAAATGCTCTTTTAAATGAGACTTCTTACTGGCTCTCATTTCTGACTATATATTACTCATTTTTTAAAAGAAAGTTGTAGGTTCAAGATAGTGTTTTGAGTAGATTTTGCTTTTATGTTCCTTTTCCCTTGTGTTTTTAGGTGAGGTGGGCACATTCTTGTATGTAAATCCAGTGCTCTCCCAGTAGATGGCGGCGTCTCCCACCTGTAAAGTCCAGTGAACCCTTCAGTGATGCTCTGGGGCTGTCTTGATGAGTATTCAGTAGGAGAGTTTGTTCTCAAGGGCATTTTATTATGTTTTATATATGTTGTTAGTGATTTGAGTTTTGTTTTGTTTTTTGAGACAGTGTCACTTTGTAGACCAGGCCAGCCTTAAACTCACAGAGATCCTACTTACTTCTGCCTTCTGAGTACTGGGGTTAAAAATGTGCCACCATGCTCGGCCTAATTTGAGTTCTTAACTATTGCGTAATTAATATTTTTGGAATAAACTTTTTTTTTAAATTAGAACTGTTGTAATTTATCTTTTAACTTGGATTTGTAAGTAAATGCTATTTTTTTCCCATTGTTATCTGTTTTTAGCACGAGAAGCCCTGCCAACATGGGACAAACAGATCCAATCTCTTTGTTTCCAAGTAAACAACCTTCTGGAGAAGATCAGTCAGACAGCCCCAGAGTGGACGGCTCAGGCCATGGAGGCCCAGATGGCCCAGTGAGGCCTGTGGAGCTCTGTGCACGCCGCCTTGCTGCCACTGTGCGAATGATTCCCCTGCCCCTCCAAAGCATTCGCATCATGACCTTCACATTTCAGTCCTTTTATGCTGGATCCCATTTAAAGAAGATGCTAGAGTAGGAAGGTCAGCACTTAAACATAGTAGTTCCCATACACTCTGGGTCTGTGTATTAAACCAACTCAGATATTTTGAAAACTTGTTCTCTAAACAAAAGTGGAAGCGCTGTGATGAAGAAGTTTGGAATTTGTGATCTTTGTAGTCATGTAAAACTTAAGTGCTTTGTACCTCTCCAAATGTGGCTATTCTAATAAACAGAGCAATGAACCAAATAAAGGTAGTACTTTGTTTTTAATTAGTTGAAAAGTGTTTTATTCCTTTTCCTTGAATTTAGAAAGTGTTAGCTTATATCTTATGCTACAAGTACAGTAATTAGTTACGTATAGCGCCTGCCCCAAGCCTCCTGAGACACGAAGCCAAGGGAGTAAGGTGAATTCTTGGAGCTGCACACAGGAGGAGCTGGGGTCATGTCAGCTGTGGTGACTGGAGAAGGCAGACAGGGCTTTAAAAGGGTGTGGATCATGACTGGAGGTTTCTCATCCCACCTGGTCCTACAGCTGCTTTTAAAATAACCACTTAGAGGGTTAATAGTAATTAAAAACTATTTGGTCTATTAGCTCAGACTTATTAACTAACTCTTAACAGTTTAACTCATTTCTGTTTGTATTTTACCATGAACCACGTTGACTCGTTATCTCACATCTTACATCTGTGGTGCTGCTAGCATCTCCCAGATTCCGCCTTCTTTCTCCCTCTATTCAGTTTGACTTTCCTGCCTAGCTATATTTTACCCTGCCAAAGGCCAGAGCAGCTTTATTCATCAACCAGTAAAAGTAGCCCGTGTTTACATACAGAAGGGTATCCCACATCTGTACGTGACTTCTTATTTAACCCCAGCAATTAAAGACCTTAAAGGCAACTCCACCACTTACAGAACAAAAACCAGCCAGGTCATTAGAAATCAGTGCTTATTGAAATACTCTCTTTGCTTTGAAACATCCTGGGAACAATAGTAGCTTATTTTGAGATAATACCCAAATTCGTTTCCATAAGACACACTTGACCATTAAGGGAAGTTACTTTGCAGGGCTTTGTTTGACCCAGAGAACTGATGCACAAGTCCACCCTCCTTTAAATCTTCTGTTTTCTGCAATTGCAGAAAACAGATGTTTCCGCAGGTCAAGGCCCAGGGACCCAGGCATGGGGCCAGAAAGATGGCTCGTCCGGGAAAAGCGGTTGCCATGCAGGCCTGCCGACCTGAGTCCAACCCCTGGAGCCCACATGGAAAGGTGATGTGCTTCTCTAGTCTAAACACTATGAGGAGACGGGAGTATTTCCCCAAATCTGAAAAGCCAGCTAGCCTGGGGTATGCAGTGTAACACCCCAAGGGAGACCCTGTGGCATAGGGTAGAAGTCAAGAACCAATGCAGAAGTTTTTGTCCTCTGGGGCTGGAGATAGGACTCAGTGGCTAAGAGTACTTACTGGGTACTCTATCAGAGGACCCAGGTTCAAATCCTGGCACCTTCCTGGTGGTTCACAACCATCTATAACTCCAGTGATGGGGATTCCATCTTCCTCTTTAGGCCTCTGAAGGTACCGGATGTGCAAGTGAGGCACAGACATGCATGCAAAACACCCATACACATAAAAAACTCTGATAACTGTAAAATCGTCTTCCACATGTGAATCATGGCACATGTGTGACCCTGTTAACACATACATCATACATAGTTAAACAGACATAATAATAGAGTGCTTCCCAAATGTTCCCATGTCGTCAAGGATCCATTGAATTCTGATGAGAGTGCAAGACAGACAGACCAAGAGAAGGAATTTGGAGGGATCCTTCTCAAAAGAAAAAACGAGGATGAGGAACTGGCAGCCTCTTCCAGTCACAGCCATAGGGAACAGTCGGTCCAATTCCTGCTCAGATGGGCATGAAACCTCTTACCAACAGCCTGGCACCTCAGACACGGTGTCTGACTTTCAGCCAAAACATCAGCAAACTCACTAAAAGACGTGAGCCATTGAAAGAGACATGGCAGGCATCAGAACAAGACTGATATATAATGAAGGGGTGTTGGAATTACCAGACTCAGAATTGACAGCAGTCATGATTAACCTGCTAAGGGCTCTAGTAGGAAAAGTGGGAATAGAGGGTATGTAAACAGGTTGAAACTGACGATTGAAGTGCAAGAAATAAGCACAGAGAAGGAAATGAATACCCACTGTTGAGTTCAGCATTAGGCTGGAGATGGCCAAGAGAAGGAAAAGAGCCCAAAGCCGTAGAAACTGAAGCCACCCGTAGTAAAAAGCTTCCCAAACTCAAGTGTAAAGGGGCAAAGTGGAAATAGGGTATCAAAGAACAGTGGGGAAATTATGAAAGTTCACATGTAAAGACAACAGCAGAAGAAGAAAGGAGGAGAGTATTTGAAACAGTGCCTAACAATGCTCCAAAGCAAATAATACACACCAAGTTCCTGATGCAGGAAGTTCAGAAACGTAAGCATCAGGTGTGGAAACATGCCCGTCTCAGCACTTGGGAGCCTGGCATGGGAGGGTTTTGAGTGTGAGGCTAGCTCTTGCCTCAAAAAACAAAACGACAGAAGCATCAAGTAGGCGTTGTGGGGATAGCTCAGTGGTAAAGCCATGCATAGCATGCATGCGGCCTGGGTTCACTCTTCAGTTCCAAAACAAATGTAGTCAGAAAGTAAAATAGTCCTGTATGGTGGCTGACTCCTTTAACCCCACACTCTGGAAGCAGGGGGACTCTGCGAGTTTTAGGTCAGTCAGAACTACACAAAAAGACACTGTCTCAAACAAACAAAACAACTCTTGATTACAAACTGGGAAAAGTATTAACTGTTTTTAGCACTGGGCTAGATCACATTTGAATTACAGCGACCAAAGACAGGGAATATTGAAAAAGACAAAACACCTCACTTGTAGAGGAAACAAGAATAAGAACCACATGGGCTTTCTTTTCAGAAATCATTCAAGAACAGAGCAGAAATAATTAAGGTATTAAAAGAAAAACCCAGCATAGACTTTTACACAACAAAATTATACTTTAAAAATGAAGAGAAAGACTGTCATAGTCAAAACTTTTTTGGGGGGGTAGGAGTAGGGGATCTGTCATATCAGAAATATCCAAAGAAATTCTTCTAAGAGAAATAAAAAGACATGGTATGGGTTTAAAAAAGTAATCCAAATCCTCAGATCTACATAAAAAAGGAAGGAGATCAGAAAGAGTCATGTTTGCTGAAAAGGTTATGTGGGCACATGTAGGAATTCCTACAGCCAGTAGCCTTTAAGTTACCCGCCCACTTGGGCGTGGCCTCTTATACTCTGTATGCCAACGTAAAGCACACATCCAGTCTCTTCTCTGGCTGCAGGATTTGGTTGCTGTTCCCCGCTCTAGCAGATAATTGTGATCTGTGAGTCTACCACTAAATAAATAACCCTCTATTATACTCAATTCTGAGCTAGTGTGGGATTTCTTTTAAGTGTCCTTCAGGCACATGTCTGAAACCCCAACATTAGGAAAACTGAGGCAGGAGGATCAAAAGTCTAGGGCCAGCTTGTTAGACCATACGCCAAAAACATTCAAAAAAGACTCTGGGGATGGAACTCAATGGAACTCTTGCCTAGATCATCCAAAACCCTGGGTTCAATTCTCAGCACCACATAAACATGGGATATGGTGACATACTCCTGTAACTACTACAGTTGGGAGCCTTGAGGTCAGAGTTCAAGGTCATCCTCAGCTGTTTAGTAAGGAGGTGGCCAGCTAGGCTACATGACAACCAGCATCAAAAAGTGTTCCTTTCCATAAAATGTTCATGTAGGACAGAGATACCTATCAGATCAAATAGTGAGTCAGATCCAACACCAGAAATATAACAGCCACTAAACCAAGTGGCATTAACCCAGGTATGCATGGCTACAATCAGCGGGTGCAGAAAAATCAACTGATATATTCCAACTCATTCATGGGTAAGAGTCAGGAAGAGAGGTGGACCACTTCAACTTGGTAACATGTTGATAGCAAGTAAATAGCTGATTGCATATTTAGTAGCAAGAGACTATCCATCTCCACATATGACTAGGAACTAGGCAAACATGTCTACACTTTAAAAAAATTTTTTTTTCCATTGGTTTTATTGAGCTCTACATTTCTGCTCCCCTTCCTGCTTCTCCCCTCCCCCCTTCAACCCTCTCCCATGGTCCCCATGCACCCAATTTACTCAGGAGATCTTATCTTTTTCTACTTCCCATGTAGATTAGATCCATGTATGTCTCTCTTAAGGTCCTCGTTGTCTAGGTTCTCTGGGATTGTGACTTGTAGGCTGGTTTCCTTTGCTTAATGTTTAAAAACCACTTATGAGTGAGTACGTGTGATAATTGTCTTTCTGGGTCTGGGTTGCCTCACTCAAAATGATGTTTTCTAGATTCATCCATTTGCCTGCAAATTTCAAGATATCATTATTTTTTTCTGCTGTGTAG
>LOEQ01000786.1:121679-131787 GCA_001685075.1 Bramus lutescens | reverse complement strand
GAGAGAGAGAGAGAGAGAGAGAGAGAGAGAGAGAGAGACTTTTCAGCTTGAAAATATGCCTTCCAAATTCTTTGATACTCTTTTCATACAAAGGGAACATCTACATCCTGTCTCTTGGATTTGGACTCTGAATTTTTGGGCCAGGTTTTATAAAACTGGTTCTTTCATTTGTTTTTGGAATGATTAACACATTGAAAGATGCATGTGGGTAGGAATCAAAACACAGATCATGACCATAAATCAGACCAGGCAACAGTAAGAGCCAACGTGCCAGTCATATTAAAGCCTTCTACATGAAACCATGTGGAAAACTAAGCAAACCAAGCCCCAGTCTCCTCTGAGCTCTCTGTAAGTTACACAGCTGTGAGCAAAACCAATGGTTTCTGGGTTCATCCACGAAGTCAGGAGGTTTCTGTTTTGTTTTCCAAGGTAGATAACTAGTAGGAGCGGAGGGTAAATAATATAAAGTGGATACAGTTTCCAAACTATCATTGTAAAAGAGAGGAACCTGACATTTGAATATATTTCTTTCTGCTGACTCTAGTTCCTCAAGAATAACTAATAGTCTTTTAATTTTTGAGACAGAGTCTCACTGTGTAGCTTTGTCTGGCCTGGAACTCTCTATGTAGACTTTGCTAAGCTCAAACTTATATAGAACCAACTAATCAAACTCACATAGAACAACCTCCTGATGCTGAGTGAGTGCCCCTGCACTAGGTTTGTGATGGACAGTCTTAAGAACCAACATGAAAACTGAGACAGGAAAGTCACCTTGTACAATAATCCATTCGTTTTTGAAGAAATAGGGATATCTTTTCTTTCCATCATCCTTAATCTATAATCTATATTTACAAAAAGCCTTTTTTACATGGCTATGAATTCACCTTTTCCTTTCTATCTTAATTAAATGTGTTCAGTAAGTGATGGTGGGCAGATGAGCAAAAGAAACGCTTGCCAGAAATAATAGCAGCTTTGTCATATTTCACTTTCTTTTCTACTGTCTCTATTCCCACATGTAAGCATAAAAGGTTTAAGTTGGTGGTGCTTATGGATCAAGAGAAAATTCACACATGAAAAGCTATAGATTGAAGCGGATTGCTGATTACAAAGGATCAGAGAGCGGGAAGATGGGAAATGAAGCTAATCATCATGGCATTTCTCTAGAAGGAAATGTTTGGAATTAGGTGCGTGGCGATGACTGCACAGCCCCAGGGACGCCCATTCAATTATGTCTGAGAGGGATGAGTTTTATCATTTTTGCATTGTATCTTAGTGTTTTTTAAAGATGAAGTGAGTTATAAACCCTTTTCATCAGTAAAAAATAGCAGCTTGAGCGAAACTCTATATGTCCAATAAATTTTCTAGTCGGCAAATGAATTGAATAGAACTACTTTCTCTCCAAGCCAAGGGACGGTTCTTGTGAAATTATGATCGATAGTCTTCCAAACAGAAAACTGGTAAAAGTTCATTATTTCTTGATACGAGCGAGGACCATTCACATTCTTGACAGGCTCGTATCAGGTCATGAGTAAAATAATTTAATTTCTTTCTGCTTGTTATCTCAATCTGGAAGCATGGCTGGGTCCAGGGCCTCCCCAGATGATGTAATATCCTTTCTTAAACAACCATGACACCAAAGGTTGCTTTGGTTGTTCTTTGTTTCTTAATTAGATAAAGTCAATATGGATCATTAAACTTAATGGGAACAAAAGACGGGGGAGTCTGCCTCCTTCAAAGGGACAGAACAGGCGGGTTTGAGGAGGACGTCTCACCTCAGCTGGCTCCCTAATCAAGCTGTCTCTCAAGGAAAAGGAAACAAACAAAAGTGGGTGCCAATTTTCTGTTAGATCTTTGGCTCCTTAAAGATTATGACAGCAACTGAGGTTGTGCTTAGCGGGAAATACATTCCCAGGTTATAGTAATAAAGAATATGGCCATGGAAGTGGTTTATGACGCATTTCCCTGGGTAACATTTTTTTATGGACTCTCCTCATTATATTTATTCTTAACCTTTAGCAGCTAGATTGGAGACCCCATTTCTTGGCTCCATTCCCGGAAGCTATGAGGTCATAGATGGGCAGAGCTTTCTTTGTCAAGCTGAAAACTCTCGTTAGAGAGACGGACAAACAGAAACCCGTGTTCCCCGACCCTGTGCTAGGTCCTTCCTCTCAGAGAACAAAACAGACAGGAAAAAAAAAAAAAAGACCCTTAGGGCTGGGATCTAAGAACCTGGAACTGGAGCACTAGGACTTTCTGTTTCCCGTTTTTGTTCTTTTTAATGCAAGCAGACCTCTTCTGAAATTAAGGGAAGCCAGTAAGTTCTGGATGGACACGGGTCACAGGAAGTGACACTCCTCTTTATAGGCTGGATTTACAGATGACTGTGAGCTGACATGTGGGTTCCGGTACTCAAACCCAGGTTCTCTGTAAGAACAGTCAGTGCTCTTAACTTCTGAGTCACCTCTTCAACCCTCTGTTCTTCATGTAAGATGAGGACAGTATGTCTTTCATATTCTTTTTATTCCTATGCCCCAACGTCTATATTTTTAATGTTTTATGTACAAAAGTGGTAAAGCTTTTGTATGCTTTTCTTCTCTTTTCTTTCTTTTTCTTTTTTTTTTTTTGACACAGGGTTTCTCTGTGTAACAGTCCTTGTTGTCTTGGAACTTGCTTTGTAGACCAGGCTGGCCTCAAACTCACTGAAATCCACCTGCCTCTGCCTCCCGAGTGCTGGGGTTAAGGTGTGCGCCCCCCGCCTCGGCTCAGGAAGTCTTTCCTTATTCCTCTCTGTAGTTTACGCGTTTCCCCAGCTCATCCCCACATGTAACTGTTACCACGTTCAGATGAGATTCCCTAAGACTGGAGTAAGACAATTTTGAGTCCCTCTGTGTCTGAAAAGATTTTTATTCTTCCTTCATACTTTTATAATTTGGTTAGAAATTCCATGTTTCAACAGTTTTCTGTACAGGAGTGGTGACATGGAAGGGGGCACTCGAGTGGTTCTAAAGAAAGCAAGGAAAAAGGATGAAAACCAGAGCTAGGAAAAGAAGTATGAAGCAGGAGATATGATGGCAGATTTGCAGGCAGGGAGCACATTAAATAAGCCAGTGAAAGCTCAACAGCTCCTCAGATCGGATAAGACTAAGCCTAGCTGTATGTTAGTATCAAGGTTTGTCAGCGTAGTGCACAGAGCCTGTATAAGCCAGCGGAGAGACAAAGTTTGCTAGGGTCTAGGCAGAGCGAAGCCGGTGTGGCTGTATTACCATGAGGTGAAGAAGATTGTCGCATAGGACCCAGGTGCTTACAGCAACATGGTTGCACTAAAGAATACATCAATGATAGTATCCAAGGAAAACATGCCATATGAGGTTTTTCATCAAAAGATTCAAATAGCAGATACATTTTATGTGATATTGTGTATTTTTTCAAACCAGAATTACATTGGCCAGCAATACATAAACAGGTGGCAAAGCTGAAAGGAAATCAAGGAAATTACTAGCGCAAAATTCAGATTACTGTAACCTGGGCCAAAGGAAGAATGCAGGACAGGATCCTCTGCGTGTCATGAGAGTCTGAGGTGGGAAATGTCTTTAGTAGAGTGCTGCTTTTGTGGATGTTCACTTTATTATCATTGTAAACCTATGCTTGTATGTTATATATACTTTTCTTGTTTTGTTTTTTCGAGATAGCTTCTCTGTGGCGTTGGGTCCTGTCCTGGAACTCGTTCTGTAGAACAGGCTGACCTCCAACTCACAGAGATTCGCCTGCCTCTGCCTCCCGAGTGCTGGGATTAAAGACGTGTGCCACCGCTACCCAGCAATGTGAATACAATAATTTTTATTTGCTGATAAAGTCAAATTTTAAATGTTTTCAGTATACTTCCATTTTATTAAACACAAAGGCCAGATTTGACTCATCTTCATCTCGATTAATGTCGGAAATAATGAAGTTTGTAAGATGAAAACCACCTGAAGCCAATCGATTATTCTTCTTAAGGAATTTCTTGGTAAGATATTTCAGGTGCCTCTTGGAGAACTGTTCCTAGAAACAGCTGTGGTTTTATTCTCCGAGTGTTCAGTGTGGCCACCATTCCCACTCTTTTTCACTTTCTCCACTGACTTACTTTCTCCCATAGAAACTGTCGAAAATTTCCAGAATCAAGAATTTCATCTTCTACTGGATGAGTAAGTTCTGAATAAAGCCTCCAGGCCAACTTCTTGGGGGTTCACATCTTTCCGTGGTGCCGTAGTGAGCATCGACCATGTGAAGAGAGAAAACTTCTCTGTTATGTGCTCTTGTCAGTAAATTTTCTCTAGACTTTTGAGGGCATCGCCCTATCCTACCATCTGATGGGACTGATGAGCTTTTGGTGTTTTTTTTTTTTTTTCTGCTCCAGTCCTGGGATCAAACCCAAGGGCCTCACATATGACCTACATGTTTCTGAGATATCCACTTGTAAATTAATTCCACCACTCCCTCTTTCATTGTGCTGGATCCCTTATGGACCTTTGCACTCAGACTCACAACCTTCAACATAAGGGAAAATCTATGCCTTTAGTTATTGCCTTTGTTTCTTGTGCTGGATCGTTTTATGTCAGTCTGACACAAGCTAAAGTCATCTGAGAGGAGGGAACCTCAATTAAGAAACTGCCTTCGTAGGATCAGGCTGTAGAATAGCAGAAGGTGGTGCCTCCCACCTTTAATCCCAGGACTAGGGAGGCAGAGATAAGAAGATCTCTGAGTTTAAGGCCAACCTGGTCTACAAGAGAGAGTTGCAGGACAGCCAGGGTCACACAGGGAAACTGTCTCACTAAACACAAAACAAACAAACAAACAAACAAACAAAAGAAACGGGAGAGAAGGAATGTGCCCCACTTCTTATCCTCGCTTTCTGTTTTTTTTCTTTTAGCTGTCATTCTTTCAATTACTTTACGTCCTCCTGAAACAAAGCAAGATCTTTTCTGTTTGGTGGCAACTTTCCTCTCTTGGTTTTGGGGGTTGAACTGGATGCCTCTGTGGTGGTTTGAATAAGAGAGGCCCTCCTCATAGGCTTATGTATTTTAATGTGGCACTATGTGAGAAAGATCAGGGGGTGTGGCCTTGTTGGAGGAAGTGTGTCACTGAGGGTGAGCATTGAGGTTTCCAAAGCTCACACCAGGCTAATGTCTCTCTCCTGGCCTGAGGATGGATAAGGATGTGATTATTAGGTACCGCTCCAACACCATGCCTGTCTGACTCCCTGCCATGATGATGATGGACTCACCCTCTGAAACTGTAAGCAAGCCCCCAGTTAAGTGCTTTCTTTTATAAGAGTTGCCTTGGTCATGGTGCCTCTTCACAGCCACCGAACCGTGACTATGACAACCTCCAAGGATGTATCAAAATGCAACTATCCATACTTCCTATCTCCTGGCTCTGCAGATGGAACCATCTGCATTTGTTTTCCCGACACATCAAGAAGGAAGAGGGATGGGGAGGGTGGAGCAGGGCCAGGCACCCAGAGTCAGAAGCTGTAGCACAGGTCTGTGTGTCTGAGTGCGTGACATACCAAGATATTCCCGATTCTGTGTCATCCCAGACATCGTTATGTTCTGTAGGTTGGCACTTCTGTCCGTGTTTCAGATTCCTGTGCGATGGAGGCGATAATGTTGGGTAACCAGGAACAAGATAAAGAACACCCAAGACTCCTTCCATCTAGTGTCCTGTTCCTGACCCAGAGTGACAGCCACTCTTCTCATGGCTTAGTCCAATGGAAGATGGTTGATTTTACACAGAGGAAGAGTGACAAACGCTTCTGATGGTTACACAGAGGTAAACTGTGCAACCTGGCAGCGGCAGGGTACCTCTGTGCACTTAGAGTCTTCTGTGAGTCAGAACTCAGAGACCCCAGCAGAGAAATTAGTTTTACTGTTTGGTTTTGGGCTTGTTTGAACAAGCAACACAACACTGAGGTTGTTTGTTGGAGCAAAGCAGGGGGTAAATCTCCTCGGTCCATCTAGTATTTGTTTCTCTGGCTGGAGCTTGATTGTAGGGGTTTGAGAGGGTGAGGTATTCCCTCCAGGGGAAGAACTTCTCCATTCCTTTCTGGGACTTGCCTGGGCATGCTGATATGAAAAACCTCGGTGCCATGGAGTGTTGGAGGGACTAGCGTTGTTCATGCTGCTTCCTGGGGGAGCAGTTTCAGCGCGTACATTTCCTCTCTGCAAGGCGTTTGCGTTCCGTACCTGTACCACCTTCCCGACCCTTCCTGCCTGGTTAATTCCTAGTGCTCCTCCGGCTGCACGCAAACCACCAGTTTCCCCAGAAAACTCGTCCACACTTTGGTCATGCCAGCTCTGCAGCGTGCATCAGTCTGTCGCCGCCCTCCTGCTAACACAGTGTCTTCCGCCACCAGGTCCCTTTCCTTACCTGACTGGAATATGCCCTGCTGAAGGTCACTCCCCCTCTTCCTAAAATCTTCAGTTTCTCTTCTCTTTTTGTTTTAGAGACGGATTTATTTTTATTTTATGTGTGTTGGTGCTTTGCCTGCATGCGTGTCTGTGTCCAGTGCCAGATTCCCTGGAACTGGAGTTATAGACAGCCGTGAGCTGCCATGTGGGTGCTGGGAATTGAATCCAGGTCCTCTGGAAGAGCAGCCAGTTCTCATAACCACTGAGCCATCCCTCCAGCCCTCTTATCTTTTCTTTAGTGAAAGTTATTAGAATTGAAATGGAATCATCCTTGCTAAACCCTAATCAAATAATAAAGTAAGGAGGTCAAGAGAAGGGACTGGCATGTGTGTATAGCTGATAACAGCCATTACAAGAAACAGCTAGAACCACAAGTTTACACAGGCTATTTTCTTTTATGAAAAACGGTTTGTTTATTTTTTTATGCATGTTTTTCCTTTTTCATGTAGGTGTAGCACATGCCCTATCCATATTGGATCCCCTGGACCTGGGGTTATGGACGGTTGAGAGCCACCACATGGGTGCTGGAAGTCAAACGCAGAACCTCCACCAGAACAGCAAGTGCTCTTAACCACTGAGGCCCCTCTCCAGCCCCTACACAGATGGTTTCCTCTGAGAACACCTGCTCAAGAGCTGCTTCTCCAAATCTGGGCTGACACCACCCTGGCTGCCGCTCTTTGCGGTCAAGGGCACTTGCCGCCAAATGCCTCCTCATTTCACCTTTAAGTCTGGTCTCCCAGGCCACTAAGATGGGGGACATTGCCTGCTGGAACATCGGGTTCATCTTGGGGAGGGACCTATATGGTGGAAGGAGAAAACCAACTTCCCTAAGGTGTCCTAAGACTTCCACACACACTATGCCATCCATATACACATGCAAACATGACATAAAAACAAAACAAACAAACAAACAAGCAAAAATCCTGTGGTTGGGCCAGGCTGATTAACAAGTGCCTTCTAGGACAGCCAGGGCTGTTACACAGAAAAACAAAATCCATAAAATCCAAAAAAACCAAAGCCTGTCTGCATGCACGTTTCTGTGACAACGCTCATTCCCCAGGGTGTGCAGGTCCTTCTGAGACTCTCTTTCTTGGGAGTCATTTTAGGGTGACACTTCCTTTCTGAGAATTCCCACTTCCCTGCTCTTTTACTTTTCTCAGTGTCTATTTCAGGACTTTAATATACCAGAGACCATGTACTTTTTCCCTTTGAAGTGGTAGGAAGTAGAAACATCAGGTTGAAAAAAAAAAATCCGAACTGTAAAGACTGTATCACAGCCCTGAAAAATGCACATCAGAAAGTCAGTCAACTGTGGAGATCATATTCTGCCCGTAGAACACAGAACGTTTGTCATGCTCAGGCACGGGGAAGCGACCACGTGGTACTTCATCATGGCGGCATGGTCTCTCTTCTGACCCCAAGATTCTGGGGGAGAACTTTCCTTTCTTTGGAGGGAATTTTGTCCGTCTTCACTTTTCACATCTTTCTTCTCAAGAACTCCTTTTGTTCTTGGGGTTTTATGTTTCCTGGTATTTACTTTTGTTATTGTTGTTTTTCTGAGTCCCGGTCTCTCTGTGTAGCCCTGGCTGTCCTGAAACTCACTCTGTAAACCAGGCTGGCCTCGAACTCATAGAGATCCGCCTGCCTCTGCCTCCTGAGTGCTGGGATTGAAGATGCGCTGTATGGATCAGGGAGAGAGAGCTACACTGAAACAGGATCTAGTTAGGGTGGGACTCAAAGCCACAGGCTGGTCAGTGTTACCAGGAAGAACCACAGTCATGGGAACTAAGAGTGTTGAGCCCAGGACTGGGGCCCAGAGAAAAAAAACCAACAGTGCTGTCCTAGAATCCCAGAGTCCTGCTCAGCATGTTTGTGACTCCGGATTTATTGGTGTCACCATCACCTTTTGGGGGTAACATTTGTTTGTTTGTTTGTGTGTCAGGGCACATGTGCACACACATGCACATGCCATGGTATGTGTATGGAAGTCACAGGGCAACTCACAAAGAGTTGGTGTTCTCTTTTCATAGTGTCTGTTCTGGGGTTTGGACTCGGGTCCCCTGACTTGGTGCTCTTACCTGCTAAGTCATCTAATCAGCCTTGATCTCATCTTCTAAATATTTCATGATGATCACAGACTCTGGGAACTCGAAGGCTAGGGAACCCACGGCGGAGGGTAAATGCCGTTAACGAGCAGGGAAGAGTAGAGGATTGTCACGCTTTGGCAATTAAAACGGTGATGTGATCAGGAGGTGAGGTGGGCTAGGGTAAAAAGAAAAAAATAACTAGTTTCTTTCTTGGCTAAAAGTTGGACATGTCCTTTAAAATGCGGATAGCCAGGCCAGAGACACCAGAAGTGCTTAAGCCAAAAGTGTCTGGTTTTCTGTAGCCAGAGGCTGGGGGTGTCAAGCGATATGGTTTGTTTATCTCTTTCCCCTGAAGGACTACTCCTTCTGAGAAACCAGACCAAGGATGTGACCAAGCCTTAGAATGAAAACCAGGCTGCCAGCTCATCCCCTTCCCTCCTCTCCTCCATTCCATGGTCTCTTATTAACGCCAAGGCAGCGAGGCCCAATGGTTTTCCACTTCTGGGGACCCCCCCCCCCGCTATGTAGAAGCTCGATGGCAGAGAGAAGGTTGATGACACCTCAGAACAGATCTTGAGACACAATTTGGGGGAAGATTATCCCGGCTTTAAGATTATGGTGACAGTTTATCCAGGTCAGAGCACACTGCATCCACATCTTCTCAGAAGGCTGGAAACTCTGGAGCAGAAAGCAGCTACTGTAGCAGAAATGAATTATGGAAATATTAGCATTCCTGTGTCACGAAGAAAAGGAGAGTGCTCTGAGGAGCTGGCTATAGGTGAGAGGATTTGTTACAATGTGACAGAACCAGCCCATGTTCCCATAGAGGAAAGCTAGTGTTTCCAGATGCAGGAGTTAGGCAGAAATGGGGGTGGGGGTAGAAGAGAAAGAATGAAGACGTGAAAAACAGAGTATTCCAGAATTTCAAGACCTTTCATTGATTCCATGGGCTATCCACAATATTGTGGGTGTAATCTGTGTGGTAGGGATTGGGTTGGACTTCCTGGCTCCTACTATAGACGGGAATCAGTATGCCTGGGGGAATGGACAGTTCTTAGAAGCCCCAGCCACATTTAATTCTTTGAGCAGAGTCAAGAGGTTCCGTACATCACAGGGTATTGTGGGGGCGGGGGAGGGAAGGGGAGAAAGGGCAGGGAGGGAGGGATGATTCTAGGGTTTGGAGAGATGGCTCAGCCAGTAGAGCACCGCCTGCTCTTGCTGAGATCTGGGTTCGATTGCCAGCACCACAGCTTACAATCACCTATAACTCCAGTTCCCATCTGTGGCCACTTACACACACTGATACACATAAACTCATGCAGCACAATACATATATACAAATAAATCAGTAAAATATCTTTAAAAAGATGATTACCATTCTTTAAGCCAAGAAGTACTGGTGGACACAGGGAATATATGCAGTGAAACACCGTGGAGACAGGGTATATACACAGTCCTGGAGAAGCACCATGGACAGGGTATATATACAGTCCTGGTGAAGCACCGTGGAGACAGGGTATATACACAGTCCTGGAGAAGCACCATGGAGACAGGGTATATACACAGTCCTGG
>LOEQ01000786.1:71946-96016 GCA_001685075.1 Bramus lutescens | reverse complement strand
GCTAGATATAGTGGGCCAGGCAGTGGTTAAATGAATACAATTTGTGTGTTGTTATTTGGGATGTAAAGCTAGCCATGCAGGAGCCGGGCGGGATGAAAAGCAGGCCTGCTCACCTCATCACTACACATACATACAAATACACATGAATACATATATACATACATACATACATACATACACACAAACACACAGACACAAACAGGCATATACATGCACACACAGACACACAAACATAGACATACACACTAGTGTTTAAATATGTAAATTCTGTAATCCCAGCCCTTAAAACAAACTTAAGGCAAGAAGAAATTCATAAGCATACAATTATACTGAAAAGTTTCAAATATCTTTCCAATGATTAGTCAGAATTAGTAGTAAAAAAAAGGAAGAAAAGCCCTCAGGCTAACAAAATAATATATTTTGCTGGTCAAAATAATCACTCACGTGAACAGAATAATATAACTAAATGATTTAATATACAAAATATAAGGACTTCTTATGTTTCCACAAATAAAGAAAAGCATTTTTTTTCTACAGAAATGAAAAAGTTGCCTGGGCACCATGATACTCGCCTGCAATGCTGGAGACCTGGAAGGAGGCTTGCTAGCTGGAGACCAGCTGTGTGGTAGCTCAACACTAGCCTAGGCTATGAGCTAAGACCCTGTCTCAAACTTAAATAAATAGGTAAGTATTTGTCTTTAAATGTTCATATTTAATAGCCTGGTTCTTACAAGAGCTTTCACAACAATAACAACAAATGCTTAGGTCACAATCTGGAAATTATACATTCATGATCTAAAAATCTTTCATAGTTAAAAGGAACAAACTAAACTTGTATGCATCATAGGTTACACGGAGATAAAAGGACTCTCACTGTCCGGAGGAAGGCATTGAGAACATCAAAAGTCTTCCCGATTCAAAACTAAAACCATTGACAGAGGAACTAAGTCATCACTTCAAACCATCGAAAGACGGGATGTTGGAGTCAATGCCAGAAAACTTGGAATAAATGAAACAGAGAAATGATAGAAAGAGCTAAGGAAAATAGGAGAAGTAGGACGGACTTGAAACAACGTAAAAACTTGCTGAGCAGACTCCCAGTTTAAAGAGGGAAGTAAAGGGAGTGAGAGAATGAACAACTATGGGCATTTGGGAGATTTGAAGAATCAGGACTCTTGCGAGAGACAGTTAGATGGCAGTGGCTATGAAAGTGGAGAGGAAATACAGGATAATTTCATAGCAAAATATGATTAAAATTGACCCTAGAAGTGGAAGAATCATGAGTGGACAAATCATCGCAGAAAAAAAGGGCAAAAGTGCAGTTGTAAAATAACAACAGGAAAAGTTCTGTAGTGGGAGGATCACTGCAACATGGAAGACTGTATTAAAAGGTAAAAGCATTAAAATATTAACTAATGGTTTAAAAATATGTTTCCTTGTTCAAGGTTTATTCAGACTTAAAAATGTATGGTTAGCTGCCTTATCTTTGTTAGATTTAAGCTATTTGGATAAAGTTATAAATTTTGTACTGATACTAAGAGGTGTGGACCTCCTCTTGTGGGGAAAGAGTGTTGTTCCCATGTCAATCACTCTGGGTAATTAGAGAGTCAATGGCCTTGTTAATGAGAGAGAACAGAACCCTTACAGGAAAGCTGGATGAAAATTTGCTCAGCTGGTCTCCTTGCTTAACAACCTTACTTTCAGCTCTACCAGGCCCCTAAGGATCTTGCTTCTTCTTATCAACAGACTTGATGGCTTTTGTTTGAGAAAGGGTCAATACTGTTCGACTGATGGTATTGAGGTTCCAGTATCACCCCCTTGAGCCCCTGGACAGACAGGACCCATGATTGGTATTTATGAAGGGGGAAAAATGTAAAGCCTAGGGCAACTTGGTACACACCTGCCAAGATGACTCCTTCCTGTTCCTATTTCACCCTGGGACCTGTTCCTTGCCTTTGCAAGAGACAGCATTAACAGCTAGATATAAACTTGTTCTGTGCTTACCCTTGGAATGACTAATTCAGTTTCTTTATTAGCTTTAATTCACAATCATTGGAGTGTGCAGTGCTAGTCTTGTGAAAGCTGCTAAGTTATTATAGCCTGTTAGGAAATACAAGTTAGTCATCTTTAAAGTACTGATATAATTAGTTTCAGGAATAAGCCTTGTTTAGTTCCCTGTATATGTTTTCAAAGTCAAACTTAAAACAAATAATGAGAAACAAAGTTTGTCTAATCAGACATACCTAGGCAGCCCTCATACTTCAGAGATCTGAAGATTATGGCATTTAAAATAATGATTTAAAAGCTTATTATATTAGACAGAGACTCCAANACAAAGTTTGTCTAATCAGACATACCTAGGCAGCCCTCATACTTCAGAGATCTGAAGATTATGGCATTTAAAATAATGATTTAAAAGCTTATTATATTAGACAGAGACTCCAAGATCCTAGCAGTAACCCAAGGGCTCCAAAGAAGATTATGGGACACCATGATGTCTCCATCTGGGTTACGACGACGCTGACCACTAGGCAAGATGCCCCAGTGCAACACCTGCTGCCAGGACCCAGTCCAGACTGTGGACAAACAGCAGGACCTTGGAGAATTGATTGCACCACTTTTGCCCAGACAAAATAAGGTCAGTCTTTTCTATGCCCCTCTTCCACAGAAAATTTAAAAATTCACCTTATGGGCTTTCGACAGTAAGACTGCTGTTCTGGAGATTTCTGCCTCCAATACTATGGTGACCTGGGTATTACTAACTGTATATGGACTCTGGTCCCTATCATTTTTAGTAGATTTGAAGACTATTTGGTCTGTACTCAGATACACTTTATTTATTCTTCTAGGATCTCTGATAGTATTGATGGCTAGGGCAGCTATAATGTCAGTATCCAGATCCTTCCACAAAGTTATAGTCAACTTGTTAGCTCATTCTGAAGATACCATACATGTTCTCTGGACAGCAGAAAAATATACACACTTCTAACCAAAATCTGGAGTTTTTGCTAGGACTCAAAGGTATGAGTCTTTTCCTTCTGTTTACAGATACCTGTTATCTGCTCTTTTTCTACAATATGGGTTTTTCTTTAAGTAAATAAACTTTAATTTCTGTTCCTAGTTTAAATTTATCCTAATAGGCTTCCACTTGGCTGGCAGACACTACCTAAGCATCAGTTGCTGACTATAACCTGCACTGAATGGTGGCGAACTCTGAACTTCCTGAAAGCTGATGTGGACCAGTCCAGCTAATATGAACGCTCCCTGTCCCTTCAATGGAGTCTGGTGAGTGCCCCAGTGCCTGAATTTCCTCCTTACCTTTGGCTGGCCTTTCAACCTTCTTGGGCCTGGATAACAATGCCCCAGTGTCAGCTTGAAGTAGTTGCAGAAAGGAACACGTCGCCCCATGTTCCCTGCCCAGAATAGATTGAAAGGCTGAGACAAGGGGGAACTCCCTGGCACGGGGCACAAGATAACTACCTATAGTGCCTGTTGCTATACTAGAAAAATAGGTTCAGAGTTCTCAATTAATGGATTTATTAATTTAAGTAGTTCCATACCTCCTTAAAACCAGGGGCAAGCAGGACTCAAGATTGGGTCCTGTCATCGGTGCTTGTGAAGGGGGAAATACAGGAGCCAGCCATGATAAGCTAAATATGAACAGATCACCCGAAGGAAGTTCTTTACTTCCAACCATTATCACCTGCCAGAGTAGGACTCAGCCATCAATACATTTAATAGAGGCCTGAGTCTCAGTAGTTTACCCTGAAGCAATACCTGGTTTCACGAAAGACCATAAACTAAGATTTCCTGAGCACCACCCAAAAACGGACCATCCAAAGAAAATGCCTAACGTTCCAACCACTGTAGATAGGATCACCTGCCAGGACACATTCACCAGGGCACCCCTAGACAAATGTCAGCCAATCAGGGGTCTTTGGGATTAACACCATGCACCTGACTCTGGACTGGTAGTTGATAGCTATTCATTGCAACTGTAGCAGGTCTTTCGTTGACCTTTCTTTGGGACCACCACCAGCTCCCCGTAATAACATGGAGACTTATTATCAGTTATGAAACTTGTCTTTTAGCTTAGGCTTGTTCCCAACTAGTGTTTATGACTTAAATTACCCTGTTTCTATCCAACTACATTCTGCCATGTGCCATGTGGGGTTTTTTGTTTGTTTGTTTGTTTTTTTAAAAAACGTTTCCTTCATTCTGCATACCCAACTCCCTCCAAGTCTCACTGGCATCTCCTCTTCATCTACTTTCTAACCCTCTGAATTCCTCTCTCCGCCCAGAAGTCCCATCTCACCTCTCATGCTTAGCTATGGGTAATTCCTCTCTTTATTAGACCAATCAGAAGGTTCCTTAGGCAGAGACACATCTTTACAGTGTGCAAAAAGATTATCCCACAACACAGAACTCCAGTGAGAAACTAACTCACCTTATGGTTTTTGTCTGCTTCCTTGCAGGGGCTGAGAATCAGGCTCCAGGCCTTGACTATGTTAAACGAGCACTCTACCATGGAGCTACAGCCCCAGTACACATGTGATTTCATTATCCAAATCACAAATAGAACTTACCATCTTATAAGTGTCTTTATTCTAGTGAAAGACTATAAAGTAACGAACAGGCAAGGTTTATATGAGAACTGTGAGGGTGGTTTGGTATCAGAACCCCATTACTGAGGCCATCTTCCCATTAAACTAAAGAGAAAATGCCAGTTGGACCCAGAATAAATCCCAGTGGTAGAGTGCTCACTTAGCATGTGCAGGGCCTTGGGTTTGATCTCTCGGCACTGCAAATGTAAAATAATTAATAATAAGCAAGTAGGGACTGGAGGTATGGCTCGTCGGGTAATAATGCTTGCTTCACAAGCATGGGGAGCTGAATTCAGATCTCATACGAGGATCCGGGCGCCCACATGAGCACCTGCAACAGCAGTGCTGTGGGAGAGTAGAGATAAGAGCATCGCTGAGGATTCCCGTCCATCAGCCTCACTCTGGCCTCAGGGGAGTCAAGTGGAGAGTGTGCTAGAGAAGGATACCCAAGGTCCTGCTCTGGTTTCTGACTGTATGCTGGGGCATGTGCACCTGCACACACACACCTGTATATAGCACATGTATGTGCGTGCACACACACACTATATCATATACACACACATACACAAACACCAGGTAAGATCGAAGAAAAATTGCTAAAATTCAGCAGCCATTCTTTAAAAACTTTTTTAAAGTTTGTTTATCAGGTCAGATGTGGTGGCACACACATTTAGTCCCAGCACTCAGGAGGCAGAGTTCAAGGCCAGCCTGGTCTACATATGGAGTTCCAAGACAGCTAAAGCTGAATAATGGATAAATTCTATCTCAAACAAACAAAATTGTTTATTTGTGTGTGTGTAGATGCCATGTTACATTGTCAGGCAGAAGACAACTTGCAGGAATTGATTCTTTCCTTTCATTGTGTGGGTTACGGAAATTGAACTCAGATGGTCAAGCTAGGCAGTAAGTGCCTCTGCCCATGGAGCCACCCTGATGGCCTTCAATGGCCATTGTTTTTTAAGTGTTTTTTTTATAATTTTTAATTATGTGTAAACATGTGTGTCTATGTGTGAATATGCACACATGAGCTCAGGTTCCTGCAGAAGCATAGGATCTCCTGGTACTGGAGTTACAGGCAAGCTATGAACAATGGCCAGTCTTAATAAAAAGTATAACGAGGTATAGGAGGAAGTGATTCAAATAGGCAAAAGCCCTACTTTCTCAAAACAATAATGAATATTATATTAGAGAAACAGGTAGATGCATGCCAGTTTCAGTCAAGAATCGGATAATTGGGCCACCATTATAATCTAGTATTATTTAGGATATTTGGTGAATGAAATATGATAACACTTGAAGTAATAAGCATAAAGATTAGGAGAGAAGAAATATGTGTCTTTTGATATGGATATGTATTCAAGAAAACAAGATGATTCAGAAGGAAAACCAAACAGACACATTCTGAGAGTGTGGTAAGGTGGAAGGACACCAGGTAAATACACAAAAACAACAGTCTTTTCATCTTTAATGAGAACCAGCTAAAAACAGGAACGGGGTTCTATTATTGTTTATAACATTTGCCCAAAGAGTAAATACTAGGAAGTGTTTGACTAAGAGAGTAACAAAACACTTACCTTGTTAGGAGACAGGGCCGAGCATCTGTCTAGGAAAGCCATGTTTGAGGGTGAGAAATCCTACATTATATAAAAAAGGCCAATCTCTCAAAACTGGGGCCATGCAATTCCTAAGACAATGAAAGGAAGTTTTGCTTTTTGTTTTCTTTTTTCTACGCAGAACTGATGAGAATGATGCCCGAATTCACCGAGGACGCTCAATACCGGCTCAGGTGACCATGGCAAGTGGTGGGGGTGATTTTTCTCTACCACACAGTCAGAAACAAAGGCTCCAGCTATCAGATCAATGCACTGTGGACATAGCAAGCTATAGCAAGGCCGCTGAGAGGGGGAACTTTCATTCAGAGGGAAAGGGATGGCCCAACGTACTCAATAGCCCACAGAAAGGGAGAAAAACTTTGCCAGATAGACTTCAAAAACGAATTGATTCCTGGAATGTACAAAGAACTACAAAAATTAAACACCAGAACCTACACTGCCAATCAGTAAAAGGGCCAATGAAATAAATGATTCCCCCAAAAAAGTACAGATGACCATGAGATGTTTTCAAAGGTGTTCACCATCTTTGGCCCTCAGAAACATGTAAATTAAAACTACGCTGAGACTGTCTCATCCCAGTCAGGATGGCTGCCACTAAGAAAAGTGGGCAAGGATATAGAAAAGAGACTTTATTCAGCACGGCTGAGTGCAAGGGGCAGCTGCTATGAAAACCAGCGTAAAGCCTTCTCAAAAAACCAAAACCCATGCTGCTGAGAGGGCTCACTTGGTCAAGCACTCGCTGCAAAAGCCTGGTGGCCTAAGTTTGATCCCTGCTGTCACGTGAAGTCACACGGAAAGGACTCTCTCTCCTAAAACCAAACACTAATGATGATAATAAAGATGATGCTGATGGCAATAATGATGATGATAAAGATGGTGATGATGTTAATGATGATGATGATGGTGGTGATAATGATGTGATAATGATGGTGGTGGTGACGATGATGATAAACTTTTGTTGATGATGATACTGATGATGATGGTGGTGGTGATGATGATGATAAAGATGGTGATGATGATATTGATGATGATGATGATGGTGGTGGTGATGATGATGATTGATGATGATGATGATGAGGATGGTGATGATGATGATGGTGGTGATGGTGATGATGGTAGGAGTGGTGGTGATGGTGGTGGTGATGATGATGATGATGATGGTGATAATGATGGTGGTGGTGACGATGATGATAATGATGATGATAAAGATGGTGATGATGGTGATGATGATATTGATGATGATGATGGTGGTGATGATGATGGGAGTGGTGGTGATGGTGGTGGTGATGATGATGATGATGGTGATAATGATGGTGGTGGTGATGATGATGATGATGATGATGATTGATGATGATGATAATGATGATGATGATGATGATAATGATGATGGTAGTGATGATGATGATGATGATGGTGGTGGTGGTGATAATGATGATAATGATGATGAAATAAGTTATATCGTCCCTTGCTAAGCCATGAGAAAATGTTTTCATAGAAACCAATGATAGGAACGTGAAGTATTTCAGCCTTTTGGGTAAAGAATATAATATTAATAACAAAGTTAAAGTTCATGAAATGCTTGAAAATGTCACACATTTTCATTAAATACATTAGCTTTCTTTGGAAAAGGAAAAGTATCTCCCTATTAAATCAGAGATTCCACTCTGTGGGATCAGTGCTGTTCTGCAGGCTGGAAACAGATCAGGGGCCCAGAACTGCCTTGCAGCCCCTACCTTCAGAAGTTTACACACCCATCTCCCTGCCTTTCTCAACAGTAAACACAGACACATGTTTTCCTTCGGAAAGAAGCTAATATCTTAGATATGGTTGGGGGTAACAGACATGCGCTGTCTGACCTGGGTGATAAACACTGACATGAGTCATAAGATAGAAGATGGAGCTGAAATCGGACAGTCACATGTACAGCTTTTGTGAACAGACACACAGCGGACTTGGTGTCTCCCCAGAGGCCAGAGTGAAATAAGAATTCAAGGCTGTGCTCCCAGCTGGCTGCCAGAACACCACCATTAGACTAACTAAAGTGTGCTTACAGCGGGACTGGCTTTAGCAGAAGACAGAGTTTCTGACATTTTATTTCCATGACAGTACTGGGAAGCCCAAGTGGTGATGAGAAGAGACTATCAAGAGTCCAGGGAGGAGGATGCCAGCCAGGGCTTCCTGCTGGAGAGAGAATTAAGGTTGTGAAAGTGAGTGAGTCACTCAAGACAGACTCCCAGAGCTTCGGACACAGGCCCAGCAGTGGCATTCCTTACCAACCATGTGACTTTCTGTAAGACTTTTAATGACACGCCTGTCGTTATGCGGTATCTGCATGAGGAAATGTGTGGCCAGCAGGCTCTAGGCAATGAGGGACTTTCATGAAGGAAGGCGAGAAACGAACACTGGGGTTAGGGCCTGGTCTCTTCACATTACCAACAGTCATTTCAACACATCTCATAGCTCAGCCCTTCCGTGACTTCCCTGCTGCCCAGATGCTACTTATGCCATGCTCCGNGCACAGGCGGCTGCCATTACAAGTTCACGCGTGTTGTGGAGGTAATTCACGCACACCCATGTCTACTTGTCATGATATGTAATGCCTCCTATGTGCCTGTTGAATATCCTTTCTTCCTCAAATCAACTGACTCTGGATAGCAGTTGGAGGAGGCCACACCTTGACCTGTTCATTGTGCGTTTTCCATCATTCTGTCATTTACGGCATCAGTGCTGTTGACAGTCTAAGTGAATTTGGTAGACGTGCACTGAGTATCCACTGTGCACCCTAAGGAAGCAAGACACAGCCCTTTGGCTCCCTGTCGTAAGTCGGTAGCTGGCACCCGGCATAGGCAAGTGGGAATGGCTGGCCTGGGCAGGGTACGATCAAAGAGAAGGAAACAGAACAAAACCAAACCACAATTGAAGACAGAGCTGTAGGGAACTTTCACAAAAGGCTGGCAATACCAAAGCTTTAGAAAACACCCCAGAGGAACTGTGTGTAACCAGTCACTGCCCAAAGCCGTGGTTTAAATTAAGTGGCGATGCTGTTAGATAAAAATATTCTTTAGGGTTCTAAAGATCTAAAGAGGGTAAACATAAACATTTAAAACCTACCTGCCCTCTTTAAAGAATCCATCTTTTGTGTCCATTGCCACTGAACCATCATTAACCTGTTCATGGGCCAAATAGAAAAGGCTGGGAATTGTCCCAGCAAGTAACCCAAACCCCGGGAACCCAGTGGCCAAAAGCACGGGGCGTGGTTGGTGCCCGAGAGGCACTTTGTTCACAGGCCACACACACACATATACACACACGCACACACATGCACGCATGCACGCACACAGTGGGTAGCATTCAGCAGTCCTCTTGGTTTGCCCTTGTAGAAAGCATGTCAAAGTCAACAGGGATCCCAGCATTTTGTCTCCCTGTTTAATAACTTACTCGCAAATGTTTCATGGTGCAGGCAGCCTTTTCTTCTCTTTTCTTTGCTTTTTAGAGACAGGCTTTCTCTGTGTAGCCCTGGCTGTCCTGGAACTTGATCTGTAGACCAGGCTGGCTTCAGACTCACAGACATCTACCTACCTCTGCCTTCCAAGCACTGGGATTAAAGGTATGTACCACCACTGCCCGGCACAAGCATTCATTTCTAAGACCACTCTTCAGCTTTGCTTTACGTAAGTTTGGAAGACATTCTGTTTCCACTTAATCATACAGATTAGTTCTGCAAAAATTCCAGAAGTGACACAGACACCACCAGTCTGCTGTGGGATTTAAAAAGCACTTCATCGCACAGTGACTTTGTCCACTTGTTCCAGTGTATGGTGGAGACTTCAACAAAGTTTCTCTCTTGCATAGTGACCTGTTGATCATTTAATGGTGGCAGTCATATTCATGTTGTGCCTCTGTTCTCACTCCTGGGACAAACTGGCTAACTGAGATGCTTATTAGCACATCAATGTGAACACTGGCTGCCAGGTTCTCCCAGCATCCTCCAGTTGCTACCTGTTACAGGGTCCTCCTGACTGGCATGCTGGGTGCTGTATCCTGAACTCTCCAGTCCAGGGCCTGCGCTGCCCCTCCCCCAGCTGTTCTTCCCTATGTAGTCCAGCCATTTTGGCTATGGCAGCCTTTTGGATCCTTCCACTCTCTCAGCCGGTTTCTTGGCCCAGGCCCCTCCTCTTGGTTGGCAGCTCCTCTCTCCCTCGGCCCAGTCTGGACTCTTGCAGAGGCCTCTGTTCTTCTCTACAGTAAAACCTTCTCCTCCAGGGCACTAGGAGTGGTCATGTCCCTCTTTTAAGTTTATTTCTCCTTCACCGTCCATCTCTAGAACTTTTCTATTTTGCTAAACTGAAACTATATCCATTAACCAGCAGCTTCTCTTCTATGCCCGAGACAAGCGCTGGCGGTTACAGTTTTTAATGGGCTGTATTGTGTGGTGCGAGTGACCTTAACACAGCCCTGGGAAGCCAGAACCTGGAATCACTAAGCACATATAGAAGTCAGGGTGGGCAGGCTGGTGAGAGCGCTCAGTGTGTGATGTCATTCTTTCACCAAGCCTGGCAGCCTGAGCGTTGTCTACCCACACCAACATGGCTGCAGTGCTGTTTGTAGGAGTGAGCCATGATAAGCTAAATATGAACAGATCACCCGAAGGAAGTTCTTTTCTTTTAACCATTTTCACCTGCCAGAGTAGGACTCAGCCATCAATGAGGTTAATGGAGGCCTGAATCTCAGTAGTTTACCCTGAAGCAATGCCTGGTTGCAGGAAGGACCATAAACTAAGATTACCTGAGCACTACCCAAGAACAGACTATCCAAAGAAAATGCCTACCGTTCCAACCGCTGTAGATAGGATCACCTGCCAGGACACATTCACCAGGGCACCCCTAGACAAATGTCAGCCAACCAGGGATCCTGAACCTCAGAAACCCCTCATTCCCACCTCTACTAGTATAAAAACCCAACTCTAACTGAGCTAAGAGCTCTCTGTTCATTCATTGGACATGCGGAGAGACTGAGTTTGCAAATTTGCATAAAATAAAGGCTCTTTGCTTTTACAGACGGAACTTGGTCTCCTTGTTGGCTTTTGGGGGACTTTGCGGATTTGGGCATAACATTGTTTACCCACACCAACATGGCTGAAGGGGAAAACTGACTCTTGTAGTTTTCTTTCGACCCCCCAATATACAATAAATAAATAATAGAAAGAGAGAGTGAGTAGATGACCATTTGATTAATCCACATAGTTGGGGACTTGATATAATCCTAAACAGACAGAAAACAAACTCACGGGTGGCTTAGTAAAGCCCTGAAGGCCGACAAGTTCAGACACAGGTTTAGTTCCCTAGCGTCAGCTGGCTGCTTGCAGTTCAACAGCTAGAGGGAACGCAGAGGTGACTTAGGTCCTCACTCACTAGAGAAATGCTTGTGGAAGGCACAGTAGCAATGGCTAGGATTTCACACTCATGGAAGAAAAGCTAAGGGCCGAGGCAATGGGCCCATGGGTAGCATGCTTGCTACGCAAGTATGAACACCTGAGTTTGGATAGTCAGCATCCACGTAAAGAGCTGGGCATGGGAGTGTGTGTCTGGAATCCCAGCAATGAACAGGTGAGGTGGAGACAGGAAGCCCTGGGGCTTACTGGTCAACCAGTCTAGCTCAGTGAACTCCAGGTTCAGGGAAAGACATCTTGAAAAAGAAGGTAGGGTGATTAAGGAAAATCCACACATATGTGTACACACATACATGCACACACACAGAAGGGATGCCTTAATGGACCTTATCTTCATCTTTGTTTTGTGATGAGGAAAGGCCAAGAGACCTTTCCAGAGTCACAAAGCTTGGAGGAGGAGGAGGAGGAGGACTTGAAATAGACCTCAAATACTCTGGGCCGACGTGACAATCCTTTATGCTTCCTGGTGTGAGCATCACAGCCAGAAGAGTGTCACCAGCCACCCATGCACACGTGGCTGAGTTCAGCACTAGGGAAGCTGTACAGATGGAAGAGAAACCTGCCTGGTGGAGCAATCCAAGCATCCTGTCCCTGACTGCCAGGAAGCCAGGCACAGGGCTGCAAAGGGAGGCTTTGTGACATTAAAATGCAGGAACCTCAGGGAGGCCACTGGGTGGGGATGGTGGAGAACAAAGTTTGGCTTCTGAAAACAAAGCTTCGGGACCCTGCCCTTCTTTGCTGCTGGCAGCAACCAGGCACACTGTTGATCTCACTCTCTAGGAGGGGTTGGGTTATGTCACAGGTGGATTCAGTTGAACTGAGGGTTGACAGTCTGATCCCTGTGCAGACCAGCTGAAACCGCTTCTGGTGTTTGTACAGCTGATGAAACAGTCTGTGAATTTTCTGCTTAAACACAATTCAATGCCTTGGCAGATAGGTAAAGCTTGACCTGTCAAAGAGACTGCAACTCCTGGTGACCCTCCCGCCTCCACCTCCTGAGCTAAGGGGCGACAGGTGTGTGTCAACAAGCCCGGCCCCTTTAGTGCTAATTTTAGAAAAGGGGGAGGACGCACACTGTTATCTTTGTGAACAAGAACAAGAGCAGCGCTATATGATTTGGTGCAAATCCTGAGAAATGACTGGCTTTGTTCTTTTTCCCTAAATTGATACAATGGGAAAAATTAACAAGAAAGAGCTAGCAAGACACCAGAGCTGAAGCTAACATGAAGAGAAAGAGCAGACTTCGTACAAGGATGAGGGACTAAAAGCTAAACAGGTCAGACAGACAGATGGTGAAAGGGGCCACAGATAGAAAGATGGCAAACTTCTGGCCTTGTCCTCCCCTCCAGACCTGATAAAGGCCTGTGTGCTGGCTAGTCTGTAGCAACTTGATAGCCCAACTAGAGTTGTCTGGAAGGAGGGAACCTCAGCTGAGAAAATGCCTCCAGAAGATCTTGGCTGTGTGGCATTTTCTTGGTTATTGATGGGGGACAGTCCAGCACATTGTGGCTGGTTCCGTTCCTGGGCTGGTGGTCTATGGTTCTATAAGAAAGCAGGTTGAAGCTGGGTGTGATGGTGCACACTTTTAATCCCAGCACTGGGGAGGCAAAGTCAGGGGGATCTCTGAGTTCGAGGCCAGCCTGGGTTACAGAGCTGGTTTTAGGACAGTTAGGTTACATTGAGAAACCCTGTCTTGAAAAAAGTTCAGATGAATCAGCTTACTTATTTTTCTTATTTGAAAGAACGTCCTGTTTGTAAATGAATGATTAAGTGGTTTTATGGGGATCATTGTTCAGGCTTAAGGGAGGAGAGAGCTGATTCAGCTAAACAGTTGTGAACATTCTGGCCCTAGCACAGTTCATTTGTGGTTTTTAACATTCCTGTTTGAGATCTCTTGGGAAAGAAACATTGTCTCTAAGCAGACATGTTTGCTGTGTTGAAAGTCTCTGACTCGGAGCCAACAGGAACTGTAACCAGATGGTGGAGCGAGGGGCTTCACTCCCCATGGCCCCTCATTTTCCTCGTCTCTCTATCCTGCCTTTGTGAGCACTGTTTTGAAACACTTCTGCCTGGACTCCGCAGCCCTGGGACAGCTACAGCATCCGGGGGAGGGACTCTTTGGAGTGAGTTCTTCCCAGCTCAGGGCAAGAATACACTTTCGGTTTTCTCGTATAATTGCTGGGAAATCAAAACTGAAGTACTCCCTAGTGGTGATCCAGTCCCAGCTGCAGCAACAGGTTCTGCCTCCTTGGGAACATCCTTGATGCTCTGGAGACCGGGACAGCTACAGCATCCGGGGGAGGGACTCTTTGGAGTGACATTGGACACAGTTTCTGCCTGTGTTGAGCTTTCAGGTCAGAATGCACCCAGGATGCTAGCCAGATGTCAGATGCCATATTCCTGGTCTTCACTCTCAGAACCAAAGGACTGGGGGCAGGGCCTGGTTCTTGCCTTCCTGGGGTTCTCAGTTGCCCCTGACTGGATTCCTCAACAATGCTCATCCTGGCTGAAAGGGCTACACAAACCCAGATCTCACAGTAGCGAGGCAACATAGGCCCTCTCTGCAAGTTGCTTTTTGTCTTGCATTACCGGAAAGGGACACCTGGCCAGAAACACGTGGAGACCCCAGCTGCCGTCCCTTACCTATAGGAGTCCACTGACTGAAGCGACAACGCTGTGACTGGCATGTGCCCTCCGTGAGCCCAGCAGGTCCTGTGTTCCTCCCTGTGGTTCTAATACTGATATCAGTTCTAGTCAAGTCTAAATACATTAATGCTTGTATTTTATGTGTTGCTTTCGGTGAGAGAGTAGGAACGAGCATGTTGGGCTTCATCACACAAGTGACTTGAGAGATTCTGGGTTTATGACAAGGGAAGGGAATAGAACCCGACCATTCAGAAACACGAGCCAGGGCTCTGTAGTCTGGGATACAGCAAGCAAGAACAAACATGAGATTTAGGCATGTAGTTGTCCCATCTGCCATTTATTAACGTTATCTGCACAGAAGTTAATGTTTCACATGAATGATCTCATCTAATCCTTGCAGCCTCATAGTACAGGTTGTTATCTCCCTTTTATTGCGGGGACAACAGACACTTTTAAAGATGTGGTTCTTCTTCAAGGTCCATCTGGCTGGTGGGCCAGGCAAGTCTGGACCCGTATCTGTCTGCCATTAGTGGACTCTTTATTTATTTGTGCTATATATAGTGAGGCAAGCCTTTGGACTCCTAAGAATAATGTTTGTGATTTCAGGTGTTGGGATTTGGGGTTTTTTGTTTTTGTTTTTTTGCTTTATGTTTTTCTGAAACAGGGTTTCTTTGTAGCTTTGGAGCCTGTCCTGGAATTCACTCTGTACAGTCTGGCCTCTAACTCAGAGATCCGCCTGCCTCTGCCTCCCGAGTGCTGAGATTAAAGGCATGAGCCACCACTGCCTGACTGTTTGTTTGGTTTTTTTTATTTGGGATCCTACTCAGGGCCTGTACCAGAGTGTACTGTGCCCCTGAGGTAGGTTCTCAGAAGCAGAACAAAAATTTTAAATGCAAACGACTCCAAAATCAAATCAAAACAAAACAGAAAAGAAGAAGGAAGAGGTGCGAAGAAAGAAAGAAAGAAAAGGAAGGGAGGGGAAGAAAGGGCAACTCTTGAGAAATAGCAAGCAAGCCGGGCGTTTTGAAGGGGGCCTCCCACACCTTTTACCCCACCATACACTCCTGCCTCTGCCCTGCTTGGTGCGGAAAGAAAACTGAAACTTAACTTGAGCTAGTTCTTTGAAACGTCTGCTTTGAAGGAAACCAAAACTTAAAGCCAACCAGTTACACACAGCCAACTGACTCGAAATTCCCCGCAGGACAACGTAGATGAAGCGTCATAGAACTAACTGTTCTCAGTCAAATATTTCCTTTGCTTCCCATGCAGATTTATCCCCTAGGAGCCTTCCTCTTGTGTTCTCTCAGGAGGGCTCCCCAAACCATCTTTGGTCTCCCTGGTACACAAATTGCTGCCATTTTCTCAAATAGGCTCTTTACATTTTTATTGCATCTATGGGACCTTTGCAAGTGGTCAGCAATGCAGCCTCTGCCTGGCTCTCGGATAACTTCATCATGAGTGGTTAGAGCACCAGCTGCTCTTCCAGAGAATCTGGGTTCAATGCCCAACCACATAACAGCTCACAACCAACAGTAACTTCAGTTCCCGGGGACACAACACCATCTTCTGGCTTCCATGGGCACCAGACAAGTGGTGCTTAGATAGGCATGCAAGCAAAACACTTGTACATGCCAAATAAAAATCAATCTTAAAAAAATGGTGAAGGAAGTGCACGTTCTTCTTGGAGGCCATCCACACTCCCCACTGGAAGGTGCAGGTGGTCCTCAGGACAGTACCTAGCAGGGATGTGTGCTCATCTTGGATTGGGTGGGGAAGCAGACCCAGAACCAGTATGTACCACAATAAAGACCAGTTTGTGATGTAACAAGAACAGCAGGTTACCTTCCTGCACTATCTAGTAGCTACTGGAAAGAGGAAACTTAAAGAAACAGATACATGGTACTTAGGCATCAGACAGTGCCTTAAGAAGGGCCAAGAACAGCGTGGAAACAGTAGGGGTCTACACACCCAGGCCAGGGTGTCTGATCAGATCACCACGATCGCCTCACAAACACAGGGTCAGGAGGAGGAGTGGGTTGGAATGGCTTCCAAGAGAATGGGGAACCCCTTTAGGCACTCCAAGGAGCCGTCCTCACTAGCTCCTCACAGCAGGGGGCAGAGGGAACAGAAAGTACTTCTGGGAGGGAGGAAGTGGTTTAGAGCCACCTAGCTGGAACTGTCTAAATTCAAAAGTTCCTTGAAGTCACACGCTTCATTTTAAAAGATACAGTTTTCTATTTTACCCCACAGCTGTATCGATACAACATACACGAAACTACCATGTGAAGTTGTTCCTGTGAGATCTGGGCTGTGCTGTTCTCCACTGTCTTACTGGGGCTTAGGATTCCAATGTAGCAAGTGTGCAGGGATAGAAACACCCAGTCCACAGCTACAGGCAAATACACGCATGTTCCGGGCATGGTGGAGCACACCATTAGTCCCATCACTCAGGACTAAAGAGGCAGGCGGATCTCTGTGAGTTTGAGGCCAGCCTGGTCTACAGAGTGAGTTCCGGGACAGCCAGCGCTACACAGAGAAACCTGTCTCAACAAAACAAACAAACAAACAACAACAACAAAAAACCCAACCAACCAAAGAAAACAGCAACAACATCTACACATATATACCACATCATCATACTGATATTAAACGTTACCAGATCCGGGTACCCACTAATTCACTATGAAATGAAGACCTTACATACATAAGTATAAGCAGTGCCCTTTATGTGACACTTTCTTACAGGGGCTTATGGTAGCTTTATGATATGTTCACAGACACTTTGCACTCTTCCATCTAAAGGGAGGGGCCTGATTCACCTTCCTATAGAGGACAGTGAGTGGACAGGCTAGGTCACAGCCATTTCCCTCGACTCCATACTCTAGAGTGACTGAGCTACACTTGCTGCAGGACAATCCGGCAGCCTGCAAGCCACCATGGGTGAAGGCTTTCCACGGACAGCATAGGGGCGAGGCATGGGTGCCAGCAGTCAACCTGAAGAGATATCACAAGCCAATCAGGGTGTGGTGTCAAAGGCCTATAATCCAAACCCTTGGGAAGCTGAGGCAGGAAGATTGTGCAGGTTTGAGGTCAGGTTGGGCTACATAGCAAGACCTTGTCTCAAAAAAACAGAAAATGAAAAAGTAGGTCTTGGTTCTTGGTCAAGCCTTGAGATGACCACAGCCTGGTCAATAGATGTTTCATCGTTCCTAGGAGGGAAAAGTAGGCGAAGAAGGACAAAGGGAAGCGAGAGGCATGACGGACAGGCAGTCTGGCCTCTAATATCCGAGCTTTGGCTTTTCTGATCCTGGCTCGGGGGTCAAATGTGCCAACTGAGCCAACTACACACTCATTTGTAACACATACATGGCTTTAAATCATCATGGAGACTATGGGTTTCACAAGAGTTGACCTATGGCACTAAGTAGATATCGGAGAACTTGCTTTCCAAAACACCTCTGGGGCAAGATCATAGATGGAAGTCTAAATCCCTGAAAAAATAAAAGATTAAATAATACATGTTCCACGTTTCTGTGCTTACATACCCCCCCCTACACTTCCTTCTCTGAAGGACAGGGGCAAGGTGGGAAGCCTTGGTCAGCATGAAGTTCCTCCACAGGTCACGGAAACAGCCGACTCCTTACCATGTGTGCCAGGGGCCCTGTCCTGTTACTGACTCTGTCCCTTCCCATGCTGCAGCTGACCCTGGGTGCACCGTGTAGGTAACCCATGCCCTCTCATCTCCACCGACCAAACCTGTGTCACTTAGAAATCCCAAGACTAGGGCCATGCTTTCCAGCTGTGCAGTCAGCCCTTGAGGGACTGAACAAGGAGAGAGGAATCTGGGTCCTATGAATGGCTCAGGTCTGTGCAGACAGAAACATGTGGGGACTCAGGCACCCAGAGCATGGCCCAGAAGAAAAAGGTGCTGAGCCCATGAGCCCATGGCTTTCAGCAGCAGGTTCCTTGCCTCAGCAGGAGGAGTGTGGTCAGATGAAATGAGACCCCTTACAGAGAGGACCCTCCTGCCCCGGTCAGAGGACAGTTGGCCTGCCTGTTACGCAATAGAATCCTCTCTAGGAATCCTGAGTTACCAGTGTTTCCATTATTTCCCTCTAGAAAGCAGAGAAAGGGAGGCTTCTGAGTCATTGTTGGTGCAGAACGAAAAGGCGACATTCCATGTATATGAGGCTCAGGAGAATCTAAAGGTTGCACTTGGTTCCAATGGTTTTGTGTGTGTGTACGTGCATGTGTATGTGTATGTGTGTGTGTGTTGGAATGCACAAGTGACTGAGTGCAGGTGCCCATGGAGACCAGAAGAGGGTGTTAGATCCCCTGGAGCTGGACTTACACGTGGTTGTCAGGCGCTCACTGTATGTGCTGGGAATGGAACCTGGCTCTTTCCTCTGCAAGGGCAGTGTGCTTCTTTAACCACTGAACCATTTCTCCAGCCTAATGCAGTTTTTAAAAACTCACGGGTCTGACTAACCAAACTCAGATTCTCATGCTTGTATGGTAAGAACTTCACAGATCCAGCCATTCCCTTTGCTCAGTTTATAGTTATTGACTTGGAAATATTAATTCCTTCACGTGAGCAGTTCTTCCCTTCCTTTTCTCCGAGAGACCTGGGTTGGCTCGCTGTTTTCTCTCCCATGTCTTCTCTCTCTATAGTGCCACAAGCTCACCTGTCTCTCATTGGAACTCAACTGCGAAGCCCCACACTGGGTCTGTACTGTCAACTTCCCCTGTTCCCTCAGATGAAAGGTTCAAGTTCTTGGAAGTATACCTCCATGTTCTCATATCCTGCCATACTAGATTCAACCCTTACTGGCTGCCACCCAAGCTCAGAGGACCCATCTCGGTCCTTATCTCTGTCTCTGGCACCTGGTGCTCACAAGCGTCCTCTCTGGCTTCCAGGAACTCATTGTACTGTTTACTTTCTGAGACCAAGAACAATCCCAGTTCCTAGACAGTTCTTCCTCTGACCCAGCAACATCTGCTTTCTCGGACCATTCCACTCCATGGCCTGTCTTTGGCTATTCTTTCGATGATGACGGTCTCCAAACCTTGTTCCTTCAAATGATCATCTCTCTTTCTTTGAATTTCTAGACTTTTATTATAGTTTGGATCTGGAATGACTCCAGAGGTTCCCAGTAAAGTTTGTTCTCCAGTAGAGGGACTATGAGGAGGTGGGTGGACCTCTCAAGAAACAAGTGAGGGGCCCACATACTCTTTCCTTCCCCACCTGCCCACGGTGGGGGTGGGGGCAGCAGGTAACCAGGAGAGCGGTCACTTGGTGGTTATCTTTGTCCACTCTCTCTCAGTGTGGTTTGCTTTCTTTGTAAGCTGTGGATCTAGTAGCTCTGTGGTTCTGGTTCTTGGAAAGCAAAACCAGCTTATAATTTATCACAGGACCTTGCCCTCACTTCCTACAGGGAGGTAATTCCTGTCTCGTGGTCACCCAGCTCTCTACACTGGAACCTTGGTTATCTAGTTGTAGGTAGCATTTTGCTCTTTCTGGCTGGGCTCTTGCAATCCAGGCCCAGGCTCCTAACCCTTTAGTTACCCTGGCCCAAGCATCAGACAGCCACAGCATTTCCCATGCCCTAAAGCGGGATAAGATTAGTCAAAATAGCTCATTTGTATTTTCCTGAGATGGGGTCTTGTAGCAGAGCCCTGGTTGATGAGAACTCATGACATCCTTCTGCCTCAGCCTCCGGAGTTACGAGCCACCACACCTGACTCAAATTGGCCTGTTTGGTCCGCTCACTTGGTTCTGCCTTTACAAATCACAACAGCAGCTCCTACCTGCTTGTCACTCTTACCTCTGCCCCCTGGATGGCCTGCAGCCTCCACACGTGGCTCTGGATGGAGGAAGAGAGAGTCAGGCATCCCTTATACTCGGAAATGTCGAGGGACAAGCTTGTCAGCGGCAGTCGCCCCATGTCGGTCTCACTGCACCTGGGTAACATAAAGTGAAGCATGGCTGTTGGGGGCCGGAGGGGATTTGTTAGTGTCACCCCAGTTCAAGTTCTTATGCCACTCTGGGGTCCAGTCTGGTCTCAGATCCAAACCTGCCATAACTGTCAAGATGAGGACAAGGGCAACCTATGCTTACCAACTTGCTCAGCCCACCAGGCGCCTGCTCAGTCAGGGTAAGGCAAAGTAGCTGTAGGGCAGACACCCAACAAGAAGGAATACACACTTTTGCCAGGTGTGGTGGCACATGCATTTAATACCAGCGGGGGCGGTGGGGGGGGNGGGGGGGGCAGAAGCAGACAGATCCCTGTTAGTTTGGGGCCAGTCTGGTTTGCAGAATGAGTTCCAGGGCAGCCAGGACTGTTACACAGAGAAATTCTGTCTCAACCCCTCCCCCACAAAAGAATATATTGCCTTTAAATAATAGCCTAAGGTGAACATACTGATTTTAAATAGTAGCCCAGGCTGGCAGGTAGCTATGTGTCGAGCAATCTCTCAGAGACTCAGGATTCTTCTACCAACCTTTTACCCCCATCTTAGATGTTTTATTGCCTATACAGCATGTATTCTTGTAGTTCAGATGGCAAGAAGGCAGGAAACCCAAAGAGCAAATCTAGGCATCCTATTGTTGGGGGAATCAGGGTTCCCTCTTGCAAGTTCTCAGTCTCATTGATGAAAGAATTGTATTTATTTGCTTATTTATGTTTGCTTGTTTGTTTTAGACAGGGTCTCTCTATGCAGTCCTGGCTGTCTAGGAACTCCCTGTGTCTTCCAGGCTGGCTGCGAACTCCCAGAGGTCCACCCAGAGGGCTGGAATGAAAGGTGTGTGCATGCGCCACCATGCCCTGTTGCTAAAACAATTTTCTAATGGACTCAGAAGCAAGCTTGAGGATCGCCATACTAGAGTTGGAAAGAAAAACCACAGGGAAAGCCAGTTGTGAATCCTGGTGGCCACTGCGGTTGGGGTGGGGGTGTTGAGGGGTGGGAGTGAGCGGTGGGGGCGGAAGAGGAAGAAAGCCAAGCCTTGTGCATTAACGTGAAGGTCTACAGGAACCTGTAGAGATGTGGAGAAGATTGAGAAACCCGGAGGGGCAGGGCAAGCGTGCTTTAGGACTTCCTTCGTTCAGGATCCCAAGAAGAGATACTGAGGCAGGAGAGGAAAAGTTGTACTTTTTTGAGTTATAACTCAGAAAACGGACAGCCTTAGCACTGAAGCCAGCAAGCAGCTGCTCCAGGGAGGCACTCCTTCTCTGGGTCTCGGAAGGGGTGTCCACGGCCTGCAGCATGAAGTTTCTCTTTCACTTGGCCCTGGCTCAACACAGAGGCCTTGGTTATTGTATTTTTCTCAACTCCTGCGGTGCAGATTATCTGCAGGTGAGAGGACAATGTGACTGACGATGGTGGTCCTCAGACTTTCGGTTCTCACAGCTGAAGACCAATCCACAGGTGCAAGGTGCCTAGATCAGCTTCTGGCACTCACTGTGGGCTCCTCTGGTGCCGGCCTTATCACTGTTTGGCCCTCCTGCCCGGTCTGTAACCTGTGGGACTTTGAATCTTTGCCTCTTTTCTTATAAGGAAACCGCTTGTGTGGACTGTCCTGTCCCCAGGGATTGTCTGAAAACTTGGCTTGAGTAAATGGTGATGCCAGGATTGAATAAGGTTCCTTTTCTCTTGACTTTATTGATTGTCTGCTTTCTAATCACTTAGCTAATTATCTGTTTTCTACATGAGAGAGTAAAGAGAACGGGAGGGGTAGGGAGAGAGAGGAGGAGGGAGAGGGAGAGAAAACAAAGGCTTTTTTTTTTTAAGAGCAGAAGCTCTATAGACAGCTGTTCAGCTTCAAAGAAGTTCCCGACCCCTCGACTTAAATTTGTCTACATAGCTACTCTCTGTTCCCCTTAAAAACTGCAGATTTCTTTTTATAGTGTGTAACTGCCTTCCTGAAGCATGCTGAGATACAAATACTAGGGATGGGTGCAGGGACTGTGTGTGTGTGTGTGTGTGTGTGTGTGGTGGGGTTTAAGGAGAATGAACAACCCATTCCAAGCAATTGGCCCTGAGCTTATCAGGTTATCAGAGACACCAGTTTTGTGTCTGTCAGACTTGGGTCCTAGAGCAGAGTCCAGGCATAATTTGACTAGGGAATATTTAACATAAAGAACTATTAACGATTCTCAGGCAATGACCGAAGGAGATAGGAAAACTCAAGGATACTTAGGGCTGATAAAAGTGCACAGGGAAAAGGAAACTGGAGGAGAGTCCTTTAGGCTGAGACTCACACCCTGGAGACGATGGAGTTGAGGGCCACTGGACAAGTTTGCTGGGTGCTGGGGCCTGTTTGTCTATAATATAAGAACAGGTAGATCACCCTTACGGGGAGCTTAAGAACCGAGGCTGGGTTAGTAGCCACAGTCAGGACTGGAGAGGAAACATGCAGGCAAGAATGGTCACCTGCTCCAGGATGCGGGAAGAACTCGGGTGGTGGATGGGCCTGTGTGGGGATTTCTGATGCCAGGATTCCGCCTGCCAACCAGGTGTCATGTTGTTAGGAGGGCTGTGGTCACAGAGTGGCCTGGGACTGTGGTATAGAAGGGCTATTCTTCTGGAACACAAGTTCATGTGCACACAAAGCAGCAAGAGGATTTTAGTCTCAAAATTAAAGAGTTCAGTGACAGCGTTATTCCATTTTGGTAACTTTCACCTAACTGGTGAAAGTGACTTCTTTCTACTCTATACATTTTTATTTTGAGACAAGGTCTGAATGTGTGGCTTCAAACTTGACATCCTCCTGCCTCAGCCTACGAGTTCTGAGATTATAGGTATATGCTACCACACCAATTTACTTAAAACAAACCTAGTATGACCAGCACAATGTCTCTCACTGGGACCTGGGGCTCATCAATTAGGCCAGGCTAGCCTGCCGCAAAATACCATAAGTACACCAGTGCCTCTTCCTGTCCCATCCTGTCCCTCCTCCCCACCCCACATACGGGTCGTGACGGCACAAGTGCGCTTTCTAAAACGTGGATTCTGGGGACTGAATCCCAGCCCTTGCGCCATCTCTCCACATCTCCCCAGCCCTGATGCTGCTGTTTTGATTTTACTGCAGCACAATGCACTCGAGAGTCACGCACATTGCTGCTTCTATCATTGGTTTGTTCTCTTTTAATGTTGCAAAGCTTTCCATTTAGTCTGCACGTATATGCACGTGCCTTACCTATTTATTCTTTCGTCAGCTCATCTTAGCCAGTTTGGGGTGATTGTGAGTCAAGCTACCGTTGATATCCAGTCACATCCTCCTCTCTGATGAGTACCTGGGAGTGATGCCAAGGGTCACAGAGTCCACACAGCTGTGTAGGAAACTACCTAGCTCTTTTCCAAGGTGACAACCCCTGTGAGCGTTTCCACTAGTGATATGGAAAAGTTCCAGCCACCCCGCACCCCACACCACCTGTCACCTGTTACAGTCAGACGCTGTGAAGGACAATGGCGGAGGACCAGGAACTGGCCTTTTTGTTGCTTGATCACTATCTGTCATCCCTCCCAAGGCTTCTGTGCTTGTACTTCCTTCTTCCTGCACCAGCTATGGTGGCTTCTGTTAGCATTTGATTCTGCAGGAGCATTTATCAGCACACACATGAAGACCGGTCTAACCAGAATGGAGACAGAAACACGGATGTGTGGATGGGGAAAATGGAAAACTGGGTATGGCTCTGCCATGTTCTAGGTACCGAGCCACATGGCTAACATAGACAAGAATAATGGGCTAATATAAGTTA
>LOEQ01000786.1:56400-71896 GCA_001685075.1 Bramus lutescens | reverse complement strand
GCCTCTGCCTTCTGAGTGCTGGGATTAAAGGCGTGTGCCACCACCGCCCAGCTCCCATGTTCTTTCATGTAGCATAGGTCTTCATTTTCAATTAGTACTAATGTGTGCTCAGAACTTCCATATCTGCGAGTTGATTTGCTTGAGATATAGACTCAGAGATATGGACTTGCTATGGATTCTTTAAAAATATATATTATTGTTGGGGCTGCAGAGATGGTTCAGTGGTTAGGAGCACATACTGTGTGTTCTTCCAGAGGACCAGAGTTCAGTTTCCGGAACCCACATCAGGTGGCCCCCACCGTTTGCAACTCCAGTTTCAGAGGATCCAGTGCCGCTGGCCTCTGCAGGCCCTGTGCCTCGCATGCGCACACCCACATGCAGACACACACATCCACACCTAGTAGGTAAACACGTTTTCTAAATTATCAGTAGTTGTGTGGAAGCATGCTTGCCTAAGTGTGAATGAGTGTGCATGTGTGTCATGCATGTGTGGAAGACGACTTTGTGGAATAGGTTCTGGGGATCCCTCCAGGTCTGCATGGCAAACACCTTTATCTGCTGCACGTCATCTTGCCAGCCTGACTCTGGATTCCAGTTTGGTAGTGTTTTCTGTTTTCTGTCTTTGAAGACATAAGGAAAGCTGAAAGCAAGCCGTGCTTCTGAATGCTCCTGGCCCCAGTGCTTGACCTCTATGGCTGTCCTCTCTAGACAGTCTTTGTCTCTCTATTGCTTCAGCATGAAGGAAGTTTGGGCGTGATAATCTACATTTGTTATAGTAGTACCAAAGGGGTGGTGGTGGAGATAATCGCTGACTCTAATCTTTAAGAGAACATTCTTGGGCCAGAACATGCATGGTTCAGTGAGCAATGGAGCTTGCAGCTGGACTGATGGCCCCCGGGTGGTCCCTGGATCCACCTGGTGGAAGGACAGTCATCTCTGAAGGTTCTCCCCTGATCTCCACACAACACTGTAGTGTGGCCTCTTCCCCCAATAAATAAATGTAAAAAAGTAATATTGAAAGAACATTCTTAGGGTTAGGGAGTGGCCCAACAGCTAAGAGCACTTGCTACAGAGGACCAAATTCAACTCCTATCACCTACATGGTGGTTTTTATAGTGATGTTTTACTTGTAATCTAACAAATAAAGCTTGCCTGAAGACAGAATGCAGAGCTAACCACACTTGTTAGCCATAGAGGACAGGCAGTGATGGCACACACCTTTAATCCCAGCACTTGGGAGACAGAGAGAGAGAATCTCTATGAGTTCAAGGCCAGCAAGGCCCTGGGCTAACAAGATTGAATCTGTCTAAAAGAGAAACAGAACTCACAAAGGTGATCCCAGCAGGTGGGATCCCATGCCTTTAATCAGCACTTGGGAGAGGGAGACAGGAGCAAAGTGGCTGGGTGGAGAGGAACATAGGGCGGGAGGAGACAGGAGCTCAGATGCTGCCTGAGGTTTTGTAGAGACAGCAGCAGTCTAAGGATTCATAGAGATAGGATCACCCTGTTGGTATGAGGATTCGGTAAAGGTAAAAAACTCTCTAGTGACAACTGCTCTGCTTCTCTGATCCTTCAGCTTTCACCCCGATACTGACTCTAAGTTTTTATTATTAAGACCAATTAGAATCCGTGCTACAGACTTCCAACTGTAACTCCACTTCCAGGGCATCTCACGCCTTCTTCTGGCCTTCCGGGACATTGCATGCATGTGGCACACATCTGCAGGCAGGATACTCATGCATCTAAGATGATGATGATGATGATTTTGAGACAGTCTCTCTGCATAGGACTGGCTGTCCTGGAACTCACTGTGTAGATCAGGCTGGCCTCAACCTCATTGAGGTCTGCTTGCCTCTGCTGCCCAGGTGCTGGGATGAAAAGCATGTACCACTATGCCTGGCTTAAAAATAAATATTTTAAAAAGGTTTTTTTATTGCATTTTATGTGCATGTTTCGCCTGCTTGTTTGTCTGTACACCATGTATGTGCTTGGAGCCTGTGGAGGCCAGAAGAGGGCATCAGATCCCCTGCAACTGGAGTTACAGTTGGTTGTGAACCACCATGTGGGTTCTGGGAATTGAACCCGGGTCGTCTGGAAGAGCAGCCAGTGCTCTAATCACTGTGCCACTGCTCCAGCCCCATAAGTATATATTTTAAAGAACCCACTTAAGGGGTAAGCTAAGAAACAGAAGTCGGGGTGACATCTGCCTGCATGACTTGGCCGCTCTTCCATGTTTATGTGTTCACCGATGAAGGGGTGGATCACTGTCCCCCCCACCACCACAGTTTTTGCAAGGTCTTCATTTTCTGTTCTGTATCTCCCAGCTCTCATTTGGAGCCTTTAAAGAAGTTTAGGCTTAGGAACTAAATATTACAATTGTTTTCCTAAAATAAAACCTGAACCATCCCACTTGCTTATTAGTGAATAGCTAGCTCTTCATAAATGGTTTCCAAAAAGAGAAACTGGAGGGCGGAGAGAACGCTGACAATGTCTACAAACACAACCGTGTTTAATGGGCACACAGTGTGCTTTTAAAGTCTCTGTACACATGAGCAGCTAGTATTTAGCCAGTGGTTTCTGTGCTCTAGATGCTGTTCCTGGCAATGAAGGGAAGGCGCTGATCTAAACAGAAGGCACCTGCGCCCCATGGAGCTTAGCGGCTGGCGACAACGACCCATAATACAGACAAATCGACTTCATATCAAGAGAGAGAGCAGGGAAAGAGTAACAAGGCTCGCACGTGGTGCGTGATTCCAGAAAACAGAGACAAAGGGGACTCTCTGAGATGGAGATGCCTGCAGCCATGGCAGCATCTGAGGGAGTGTTCCTAGACCTGGGGAGGGGGCGGGGAGAACAGAGGGAGCATGGGGTAGGTGAGCCTGCAGGTATCGGACTGGACCGCACAAGGCCACTCTGAGAACCTCAGCAGGACACTGAGGGAGGCTGGGAGTCACTGAGAGGTTCTGAGCAGTGGACAGTGGTGTTACCTAGAGCTTTAAGGGGATCCTGTAAAGAGGGGGAGAAGGGGTCTATGGGAGGGGGCCGGTGATGACTAACTAGGAAGATAGTGACTTGGGTCAGTATGGCCGCAGGGGAGGTGGGAAGAAAGCCAGGCTGTCTATGGCGTTTGAAGGCTGAGTTCAGGGGCTCTGGATCTGGGGGAGAAGTCGCTGATATAACTAACTACCTGGCTCTGACCACAGAAAGGGAAGAGCAGACAGATGCCATTGCTAGGGTGCCAGGGAGGGTGGGACAAGAAAGCTGGAGGAGAAGAGTGGATTCAGTTGTGATCTAGGCACTTTCTGGTGCTGACGTAAAAATGTCAAGTGGATGGGTTGGTACTGGATTCTGCTCAGGTCGGGTTCAAGGAAGAACAGGGCAGAGACAATGAGCTGGCCTGGTGGCATAGGAGGCTGAGACAGGAGGCCTAAATGTTCTGGGCTCACCCTCACTGTGCAGTGAGTCCAAGGCCAAGCTGGGCAGCTTAGTGAACGCTTCCTTCAAAATGAAAACGAGTAAAATGGGAGAGGGCTGTGGCTAGAGTTCAGTGAGAGAGACGCCCTAGCACACGTAAGACTCTGGGTTCAGTCTGGACTGCGGCAGAACCAACAAAACAATAAAACAAACAAACAAAAAAGTGCAGACGGCTTACCTGTCGGGGTCCAGACCCAACATAAACTATCTCTCTGGATGGGGGGCGTGGAGGCACAAGAATAAAGACACAACTCACATGGCTTTATCCGGAGGGAGATTCTCAGTGGTCCCTCATGAAATCCTGAGTTCACATCCTGAAAATTCCTCTGTGTTTATTCGCCAAACAGCCGTATATACCAAAATGTAAACTGAGGGGGGAAATTCATTAGCATTCTGTTTCCTAGGTAACCAGGTGAATGGCTTTAGTCATGTCCACATCTACCTGTGCCTGCTCTGTCAGGCTGAATTAACACCTCTTTTCAGGCATCCTCCAAATCAAATTACAAAGGTGCAGAACAACATCCTGTCCCTTAGGGTAGTGACAGCCTGTCTGGGAGGCTACATGACCACCTTACCCCTCCCCCCCCCCAAGTCGGGCTTAAGACATTTTATCAAGCAAGTCTCACGGCACTACCACGAGGATAGCATTATTTAAAGGCTGTCACCAACATAACCAAACTGAGGCTGGAGAAGTCTCAATGGTCTGGTCTAAGTTGGTCTGTTATGGCTGTGTGGACTAAAAGGTTCGGTCTTCTTACACTGCCCATGCGGCCATACCTTGTTCTATTTTTACAAGCTCTTGATTTTCTACAGGGCTTTGTGAGCCCTAAAGACAAAGGAGGCAGGGGCAGACGCCATCACTCAGTCAACGCAGCGTCTCGGCTTCAGTCTGCACTGTGTGCTGGAATCTGAGGAAAGGGTGTATCTGGGAGTCAGGCACGGTGCTGTGAACCTGCAATCCCAGCTAAGTCTACAGTCTGAGACAGAAGGTCAGAGGTACAAGGCCAGCCTGAGAAATTTAGAGAACTGGTTCGGAGGGTGGCAGGTCCTGTGGTGGCACACGCCTTTAATCCCAGCACTTGGGAGGCAGAGGCTGGTGGGAGGTGGTCTGGTGGAGGGCAGCCTGGTCTATGTATTGGGTTCCAGGACAGCCAGAGCTATATAATAGGACCTGTTTCAAACACACACACACACACACACACACACACACACACACACACACAAAATCAATTTTTTTTTACGTTAAAACAAGCGAACAAGAAAACTCATCCTGTTAGACTCAGTGCTACTGTGATGGTGAACTCATGAACACTAAAAGCAGTGGCCTACTGGTTAACTTTTCAAATCAAAGGACTAGAGACAGACACTAACAGTCTGAGTTCTAATGTCACCTCCTTATGAGAGGGACAGTCACAATCCGCACTTCTGAAGACACCCCAAAGGGGTATCTGGAACTTTGGTCCAGAGAGGATTTGGTTCACTCTTCTGTTGGCTTTAGGACACTAAGGCACTTAAGCTGGCGGCTCAAACTCTCTACAGGGATGAAGTGGCTTGGGAGTGACTGGTGTGGGTGTGGGCTTGAGCTCTTGATGACAGAAGTGGTTGGCTTTAGTTGTTCACTGGCGTGAGAGGGCAAAAGCTGTTGACTGAGGCTGTGGCAGCTGCTGTGTGTCTGGCTCATGAACCCTCAAGCCCAGCCCCCTTGCCTGGTGTGAATGCTGGTTTCCCTGGTGGCTGGTTCCTGGGCAGCCTGAGCAGGTGGGCAGGTTCTGTCATGTCCCTCCGGGCACAAAGAGAGTCTGGTAGTACTTGGCGGGACGCTTGGGCTCCCACCGCATCTTCACCCTACCTGATCAAGTCCCTGTCTAGCTGTCACTGTACCCAACCTGCCTTCGATGCAGCCCGACTACCCCTACGCGGGACTCAAGATGAAAAAGTAATTTGCTGCCTGCTGATTGCCGGCCAAGTACGGAGAGGCCACTGATTGAGTTTTTAATCATATGCCACGAAATTAATTTCCATTTTCCCTCCTTGCATTTGCAGACATACCCACGCAAGCTCTGAGTTTACCAACGAGGCTGAGGCCACTCCGAAGGATCCTCATCCAGCTCTGCCCCACTCCGAAGCCCCCGTGAGCACTCAGCTCGCATCTCAGTCGCAGGAGCTTCCTGTTCGCCAGACCAGCTTCAAAGTCTTCCGGGAACTCGAGAACTTTACCCTCTAACATTGCAGTTTTAGTGCTCCGACTATACATCACAGATTGCTTTCAAAAATGACACACGCATTGGAGGTATGAGGCATCGCTCTAGCGCGGAGATGTCTCCCCAGGTTCCTTGTCACTTTTGTTATGAGACAGGGCTTCACGAAGTCATCCGTGTTGGCCATGAACTCTTGCTGTAGCCTAGGCCTTGGACTCACAATCGCCTTGATTCAGATTTCCTAGTAGTCTGCGCCTTTTAAGGCAAAGCTTTCATAGCTGTGCTTTATACTTCCAGACCACTTAGGCTCAGAAGAGCCACATTTCAGGGGTTTGCCAGCTTCAGGTGGCTGCCACACTGGATGGCACAGTGCCCTATACCAACCACACTGTGGGCTTTTGGAGGATGGGAATTACCTGGTTCATCCGGGTTCCGGTAGTAGCCTGGGTCTTCCACATGGTGATGTTTCAAGTGTTCGATGACTAGCCAGGACACACTGATGAGGTCATCTATGGACGGTAAATGTGCTCCCCTTTTCACGGAACAGAGAGTTCTGTATAAAGTACAAAAATCTAAAATCCTTCCAATACCAATAAAATGATGGTCCTATCAATGAGAACTTGAGTCTGTCTAATGTCAGAACCTGGGTACTTATTATTCATCAAGGTACACGCACCCACAATAACTGTCACCCAAGGGGCAAAGGCACTCAGACAAGCCATAAGGAATATAAATTTCCTAAGAACACATTGCAAAATATTAAGTGCCACTGCTGGTCACAGGTTGTAAAAGAAACAGCTTATTCCTGCCTGGTTGCTGTTAAGAAATGACAGAGTTTATCTCCACGTAGACTACAGCCAGGAAATAGGTTTGTGCACTAGATAGAGATGCAGATCTTTCTGGAAGACAACTTGAGGAAATGTTTCCTAAGCCATAAAAATGCTCACAATACCACACCCAATCTTCTCTGGACTCTATGAGCCTTAAAGATGACAGCCAGGAACACAGCCTCCTGATTGCTGGGATTAAAGGTGTGTACAGCCCAGGTCGGCCTGGAGGTCTATTTTTGAAGGCAAAGATTAAAAGGGACAGATTACACGACAAACGAAGGGCTCTACTCACAGGTTCGTCTCAAATAAGAAACTAGGACTGATGGATTTCCAGTTTTTGTTAAGCAACATTGTAACAAGCTGCATTAGCCAGGACGTTTCTCATGTCATTAGTATTCATCACGTGTTTTACATAGTTTTGATCATGTGCACAGGAACTGGAAGCATTCTATCCGCACACTATCCTCACTGTGAACTGTAGTTTGTTTTTGAACTGACAAGGCCTAATGCCAATGCCTAATGGAGCTCTCAAAGGCCAGCTCACCCATCACACAAGCATGTTTTCAGTGCGGTGTGCTGGGGATACTCCAGGGGTGGAGACGGGACTCTGAGTTTGTCTTTCTAACAGAGATAGAAAAACATTCTCAACTCACGAGAAATGTACTTGAACACCCAGGCCTCAGAGAGATGAGGGGATCGCTGGTAGGTTTAGGGCAGGGATCTCAAACCACTCAAACCAGGCTGCTATGGCTATACACTTAGCACTGTTTCAGTGATACGGACCAGGTGCCCAGGAACTTCAGAAGCTAGGCTATGAGAGTTGGGATCATCTGTTCATTTCGTATTCAACAAAGTTTTACATATCTAGTGGCTTAAACAGATCAAACACATGAGCTTATAGTTCTGGAAGTCACAAGCCTCAACTCTGCTTCACAGGGCTGAAGTCGTGACGTTAGCAGGTGTGGTCAGGATGTGAGCTCTCATCCTTGGCGGTTAGTTTGGAAAGGCCACTTGCATTCCTTGGTGAGCCATCATCCTTGATGATTAGTTTGGAAAGGCCGCTTGGCACACGACCCCTCCCTCCCATCATTGCAATTCCTTGCTTTCTGTGGTTGAATTTCTTACTACTACCTTTCTTTGGTCTCCTGCCCATCTCCTAAAACCCTGTGATTACTTAGTATTCTAGATACAACAGGGTTATTTTCCTATCTCCAGGTCCTTGACTCAGGCATAGTAGCAGTGCCTTTACTGTATAAGGTATCATTAGTAAGTTCTGGGGTCTGTTTTTCAGCCTACGACAGTAGCAGGCACTGGAAGGGCCAGAACCTGAGCTGAGAGACAAAACAGAGCTGGAGTGGAGAGGATACTAGAACTTAGGAAGTGTGGTCTTGCCCCACCAGGTTCAGTAGCTTCCTAGGGCAAGAAAATCCATTTCCTCAGTTTTCTGAATGCCGGAAGTGAGGCCATAAGGCTTCCTGCTAGTCACCCTTTTGCTGTGTGCAGGGTTTTTCTCTTTTGAAACGGTCTGGTTTTGTAGCTCAGGCTGACTCTCCTGTCAAGGCTGGGATTGCAGGTGTGGAGCACCTGCACACACTTGGCTCATACTTGTCTTGTGTTTCCATCTTCTCTGCTCTCCAGGACAGCAGCTCCTCTAGGATCTCATTTGCAGTCAGTCACTTCCTCAAATGCAGACATGTGAATACTCTCGGCCAGGATTGCAATACACAAATGCAGTAGGTAGGGCTAAGCCTCTGCCCATAACAGGCTCAGACTTAAGCCAGCTCAGCTAAATGTTGGCAGCTACTGCAGATGACAACACGGTGCCTAAGGGCTCCTACCTGGGTGTCTGAAGGATTCCCAGCAGCTCACCTACATATAGCGGGGCCCTCCCCATCTTCTCTGCAGGCAACGCTGCTAACAGAAGCTAGCTAAGCATGCATGACCCGAGGAGCATAAGGAGACTGAGCCAAGAGGGGCTGTAGGGGATGGAGGTTGTTGGGATTAGCAGGGTACAACATGGTGAAGCCCTTTAAAGTCTGGTGGAGACATTGAATGCTTAGCAAAGAGTCAGGAGAGGGAGAGGTGGCACTACAGTGCCAGACTGTAGTGATCCTGTGAGTCCCATCTCATCCCTGCCTCACCATTGTCATGGGGGCCAGGCTGTAAGGCTCTTTTACCTATTTCTGTGCCACCCACAGGCTCAGAAGTGGACTGGGGCAAGGGTCTCTTTCCAACCAGCACATTTCTCAAGGCCAGAGCAGCACCCTAACCTATCCTGATGGGGAAGTTCAGCCAATCACATTTGGCTAGGGCGTGGCAGCCAATCACATTTGGCTAGGGCGTGGCCTCCTGGAGCCAGAGAAGATAAACTTGGAGATCCAGGTGTGCCCGCTCTTCTTCCCTGCGCGCTGGATCCTGGTCATGAGAGTTCACCGTTTTCCAATTATTAAACTAAATCTGTTATATTGAGCTGGTCTGGTTAATTCTAACTTACCGGTCGACCACGCCCATCACTATCCTATCAGCAAGCACCCTCACACCCGGACAGCCCCCTTGGATGGCTGCTGAACTCCCGCTTGGCACGAACTTGGTTGACTGTCACTGTTGGAGCTTACAGCCTACTCCATCTTTGTTCCCACCTCTCTTCAGCCTTTCTGCAGGAAGAAGTGGAAGAGCTTGAAAACAACTGAAGTCAAAGCATCTTCAGGAGTGAGAATTTGTGACTCAAGCACCCTGGTTTATCACAAATGCTGAGACTTTTCATCAACTTTACGACTTGTTACTGTGAAACTCTCATCAGCTCACGGAGGGAAACGAGAAACAACTGACGTTCATCCCTCTCACCTCTGACTGAAGCCATTGCTAACGGGTGGATGTCTCAAGATTTCAGGGCTTTTTTTTTTTTCTTGTCATTAGTGTTTGGAGACAGAAATCAACAGTGATTTAAATTCTATTCCAACACAGTTAAAATAAGATAAAATCTAAGGAGACCATGTTATCTTAAAAGTAGAGAGAAACCAACATTCCCATCCTGAGGGCTGGCTGTCCAGATGTCTGGGTTCTCCCCCAAGGCAAAAAACTGAAACCCAAGGTAAAAGAAAGGCAAGACTCAGGAGGTGAAGACAGGCAGGTTCTCCAGCCTGAGGGCCCCGGGCTGGTCGTTCACAGGGTGCCTGGATCCCATCCCTGCGCCCCTTTTCTCTATCTTTCCATCACCTCATCTCCTGAGCCCAGATGTCCCCTTTGGCCCATAACAACCCAGGTGCAGGGTGGGCGTCTCTCCATAGTCCAGCTGCAGGGTCTTCTCGCTCTGACCTTTCCCCTGATGCTCCTGTTAACGTCTCCTTTGCTGCTGTGAGGCTCGCACAGCTGCTACTGTGTGACATCTGAACAGAGAGCTGCAGGAACTCCAGTCATGGCTAGGACCCCCAGGCTCATCAGTGCCTTGCGCCGTCATTGCCGTCGGTCACGTTAACGCCAACTGCAACCCGCAACCATGTGCCGTCATTGCTGTCAGTCACGTTAGCAGTCTCCTCACCATCACGAACAGTGGCTTACATCAAGTGACATCTATTCCAGTGTAATAATTAATAAAACAAAGGAAAAAGTCAAGAGCACAGATTGGAAGACATACTGGTGGAGATGGAGAGATGGCTCAGCAGTTAAAAGCACTGGCTGCTCTTATAGAGGACACGGATTCAATTCCTAGCACCCACAGGGCAGCTAGTACTGTCTATAACTCCAGAACCAGGGGAATCTGATGACTTCTTCTGGCCTCTGTGGGCCCTGCATGCATGTGATACATAAACATACCTGCCAACAAAACACCTATAAATATAAAAATTTTAAAATAGGAGAAAAAATTGTATTTTAACACACAAAAGCTGGGCTGGAGAGGACTCAGTGCTAAACAACACTTGTTCTCACAGAGGACCTGGGTTCAGTCCCAGCACCTACAAGGTGGCTCACACCCATCCTTAACTGCAGTTCCTGGAGATCTGACCTGCTTTTCTGACCTCTGTGGGCACCAGGCATGCACATGGTGCACACACACATGCACGCAAAACACTTATCCTGGGTGACAGGGATCCGGAAGGGAGTCCTGAGTGACAGCAGCCCTGGAGGGAGTCCTGAGTGACAGGGATCCGGAAGGGAGTCCTGAGTGACGGTAGCCCTGGAGGGAGTCCTGAGTGACAGGGATCCGGAAGGGAGTCCTGAGTGACTGGGGCACTGGGGTCGAGGCTGGGAAATGACTTGACCTTACTCAGGTTTTCTGGCTGCTTCGACAGAAACATGATAAAAGGGCAATATGGAGGAAAGAGTTCATTTATGTAATATGTTACCATCTTATAAACTATGCCTGCCCAAGATAAGGAAGGAATAAACACACATCAAAATTCCTATGTCAAGGCTGATATGAGAGTCACATCTATAGATACATTAGGCAACAATTTTATTTGCTTACATTCTTTTACAACATCCAGAACCAGGGTGGCTTATTGAATTCCAGTTTTGGCAGCGAGTAATGATCACAATAAAAAATAGTGTGCCCCAACTTGCTCTCAATGATAAATAAAATAAAGCATACGGTCATCTTCCTAAGTCATGAATTCAGATGAGTTACACATCAAGTCTTTTTCTAAAGTTCCTGAAACTTCAGGTGAAAATAAAGAGAGAGGCTGCACCAAATGAAGCGGGGTCTACCTGACCCGGGGAGCCCCCGCGGGTGCTGTGACATGGGGGGGGGCATCTTGCTAGGTGACAGCTGTACTAGAACCCAGCAAACACTCTACTCACACGCTTCTTGCTTCTTAAACAGATTGCTCAGACAAATCTAACGATGTAGTGTCAAGTCCTGAGTATTTTAGACATGATTTTCTTTGCTAGGATGGAACCTGGAGCCTTGGGCATGCTGCACAGTGGGTCAGCATTATTCTACCTCCAAGCTACAACCCAAGCCACTTTGTTTCTGTGAGACAGAGTCCCCCTATGTCACTGAATGGCTTTGACCTCGCAGTTCTCTTGCCTTTGCTTCCTGAGGGTACCACCAGGCTCAGTTTAATTTCCTACTCCAACATTTTCAAATTTTTTTTTGTTTCTTCCGTCTTTTCTTTCCACAAATTCCCCAGGACGATCCCTAGGAACAAGAGTATTCCTAGGGTGCGGTTGGAGGTAAATTTGTTCCAGCAGTCTTCGGGTCTGTGGATGTCGACAGTGTATATCTGAAAGAGAGAGCACAGCGTAGGCGGAGCAGGCAATCTATTCAGGAGAAGACATAAGTTATAGGAAGCTGTATTACACCCTAACTATCTTCTAATGCAGAAAAATCAAAACATTTCTTACTGGGGAATCACTTGTACTGTGTTCTAAACGCTCTGGCTAGGGGTGTGAGAATGTTTTGAGAAGCAACCCATTGCTATGCTTGGTTCTAACCATAGGCTGGGCTTCTACAAACAAACAAACATGAAATACTCCAATGCCCAAAGCTGACACAGCAGCTGGAGACTGCACACGGCTTTCTGTGATGAATCAGTCAGGATACAGGTGCTCTGAAGTCATTGTATGCAAGCCCCTTCTGGCTATGTGACTAAGACAGACATGACACACATGGAAAAATCATGTTTCAGTTTGGGTCCCATTTCCAAGACATACATTATATACATGCAAATATTGCCAACTTTTTTTTTTAAAGTCTAAAACCAGAGCTTTCTGAGCCTATGCACTCAGGGAAGGGATCCTCCACCTGCCCTTGAGCACATGAACTCGGCGGCCTCTAAAGCACCTTTGGGTTCCAGCTTTATTTTCCAGAGTTTCTCAAATGAGGAAAGTTTGATTTGAGCAGAACAACTCCATTCTGCAGGGTGATGAAATCTCTGCACATTCCTGGCTCTCATTCACTAAATGAGGAAGACATGTCTAGGTTACTACGACAACCAAAGATGGTCTACCCAAAGGCTTCTGACTCCCTCCTGTGCTCACAAGGGATCCAGAGACCCAGATCTATGCCCAGCCACCTAGATCACCCACGTTCTCTTCTCCACACCAGCCCTGTGGATGCGCCAAAAAGGCGCACTCAACCTTCCGTCCTTCTGCCCTTCCTTTCTGGGCAGGGTCTCACTGTGTAGCTGAGGCTGGCCATGGATTCTGGATCCTCTTGCACCTGAGGATTATAAGCACCATAAACCACATTCCTGGCTGGCCTCAACTGTCTCTTTTCTATTGGGAAGTCTGCAGACTCAAAATCAGGACTTTCTTTTACAGAGCAAGTTTCAGGACAGCCAGGGCTACATGGACGGATGGACGGAAGGAAGGAAGGAAGGAAGGACGGACGGACGGNAGGGAGGGAGGGAGGGAGGGAGGGAGGAAGTAAGTTAGTTTGCTTTTGGAGTAGTCAACTCAACCCACAAGGTTCAGCTATAGCTGGAAATTTCCCAGACAAATCAGAAGTAATTTCAGGAAAATCAAAGGAGAAAAAAAAATTAGATTTTTTTTCTAAATTAACAAGGTTAATTTTATTTGCTTGGTTTATTTTGGTTGTTTTGAGATGGTCCTGGCTGTCCTAGAACTCACTATGTAGACCAGGCTGGCCTTAAACTCACAGAGATCCGCCTGCCTCTGCCTCCTGAGTGCTGGGGTTAAAGGCAGGCACTATACCTAGAAACGCTCATTTTCTGAAACTGAGGAGGGAGAAGCAGTTCAAAGCAATATAAGCCAAGCAGTTTGTTTCAGGAAGTTCCGTGCCTATTTATCAGAGGTTATTTTGTTTAAATATTTTCCATAATTTATAGTAAGGAAAACTGAAGGGAAAGTAATGAAAAGATCAAACCTGGTGAGCCAGGTGGGCTCCTACTGCAGCCACAGCAGCGTAGTAGGGGAGGGTCTGACCGCTGTTGGCGCCAGCCAGGCTCAGTGCTCCCAGCATGGCGATCCCAAAGCCACTGAGCCACTTCCTGGTGTTCTCCCTGAACAGCAGTGCTGTGGACTTCAGGCCAATCAGAGCGTCATCTCTTTTGTCCTAACACCAGGAATAGGAAAGCGTGTTTTGATATTTAATTCAGTAAGATGGGAATCACAGTTCTTAAGTATTCAACTTAGCCTTTTTAAATATATTTACAAGGTCATACAGCTGATCCTGCTTTCTAACCAAAGAACACATGTGTTAAAGAACATATAGCTACACCACAAGCTACAGAAAACGAGAGACGCCCAGCACTCAGGAGGCAGAGGTAGGCGGATGTGTGTGAGTTCGAGAGTTCGAGGCCAGCCTGGTCTCAGAGCGAGTTCCAGGACAGCCAGCTGGGCGCTGGTATTTAAAGGCGTGCACCACACCGGGGTTGGTCTTTCTTCTTCCTGAGCTCCATTCCTCCAGAGCTCTCAGTTCTCAGTTTCAGTCTTGCTGGCGTCACAGATGCAGGAGATGCTGCTCACTGCATAACCACACCCACCCACTCTCCACTCAGCCCAGCTGACCCCTTCATGTGGAGCTGGGTGCTGTAACTGTCTCCTGTAACCAGCACCCACACATACACACAGAATAAATAACTAAATCTCCTTTTTAAAAAGTTCGTAAGTATATTCTAACTAGACACACAAGTAGTAACTAATTGTGGTAGGGAATGTACTAACCATCTCATAATGTATACGTATGATACAACATCACTTCATACACACTGAATATAAACAATGTTTATCAACTGTACTTCAATGAAACTAGCAAAAGTAGAAACATAAGAGTCAGGAATCAAGAAAAACAACAACAGGCATCCCAAACAAACCACACAAGCAAACACTAGAGAGCTGTAAGGACGTTTGTGCCTAAGTAAATACTCTTTTAAACAAGATTTATTATTTATGTGTGCATACTGGTGTCCATGTACCTTCCATGAGTGTGGGAATGGAGATCTGAAGGGGGTATCAGATCCTCAGGAGCAAAGGGTTATAGGCAGTTGTGAACCACCAAGTGGGTGCTGGGAACCAAATCCTGGTCCTCTCCAAGAGCAGCAAGTGTTCTCAATTGTGGAACCATCTCTCCAGATCCCTCAAAACACTATTCTTAAAATTTTACTCATACTCTCATATGTATGAAGTGTTAATGATGATAATGTAATTTATAATTGTCAAAACTCAGTAACAGCTTAGTTTGCCAAAACAGACTTATCATTATATTTCAAATCGTGATGCCATTCTAAGTCAAGGGACTACTAGGTATACTCAAGTGACAATGACACAGAACAGATAAAAATATATGGGGATGGCCAGAGATGATGGCATCTAACTGGGACCCAGCATTTGAGACTGTGGTGGAAAGGCCCAGGAGTTCAAGACATGAGACCCTGCCTCAGAAACAGTTAAACTAAACTGAAAAGAGGGAATGTATTGCCTGCACAACTCAGTCTGCCTGATGTGCTGACGAGAGATACAGACAGAGCTGAGAGAAACTGAGTACAGAACTTGGACACCATCTGGGCTTGAATTTCAGCTCTGTTCCCACTACCCAGGGAACCACGGGAAGTTACTTATCCATAAAATGGGGACAGACAAGATCCTTTCTGTGCAGGCTGTGAGAAGATTAACTTAGTTTTTGTAAAATATTTAAAATGGTGCCTGGAACATAGTAAATATTATTTAATGCTTGTGAACAAAACAATAAAGCAGCTGAACTGTGAAGTAAACAAACGTAAAAGTGAGCAGCAATGTTTTGGTGGATAAAGGGAGCTGGGGATGGCTTTCTTTTCAGGGAACGATTTCCTTTGTCTAACTTTAAAGTCACTGTGCAGATCTGTAATCCCATCTCAGAGTAGAGGCAAGTGAACCAGGAGTGCAAGGTCATCCTTAGCTACACAAGTTCAAGGCCAGCCTGGGTAACATGAAATGTTGTCTCAAAAAACCAAACCAAACTAGACAAAGAAACAAACAAAAACGGCTCTTAGAAACCACAGCAGTGGGCTGGAGAGATGGCTCAGCGGTTAAGAGCATTGCCTGCTCTTCCAAAGG
>LOEQ01000786.1:43862-56312 GCA_001685075.1 Bramus lutescens | reverse complement strand
TGCCCTCTTCTGGCCTGCAGGCATACATGCAGACAGAATATTGTATACATAAAAAAAACCACAGCAGTTAAACCAAAGTTCACAAAAATAAATAATTTCTTTACCTGATGGGCATAAATAGTATCATATATCAGTGTCCACATAACTCCAGAAAAATAAAGAGGCAGGCATACAGCTGGGTCACAGGAACCCTTGACAGCAGACCATCCAAGTAATGCACCCCAATTAAAAGTCAGCCCTGCAATCGGGGAAGCAGAATGTACATCAGCACTCCATAGGAACATAAGGCGCAGGGCGGCACATGTCAAATGCTCACTCCAGTCAGGCCCTGCTACACTGCTCTGTGTCCTTCACAGACTCTCCTCAACCTCCTGTGGCTGGTTCTTATTTGTACATCTTACAAAAACAAAACAAAACAGGCACAGAAAGTTTAACTAGTAATTAAAATAACATAGCTAATAATGTACCTAAGAATAAGGTACCTAAGAAGTTTGCCATCAAACGCAAGTGCTGGAGTCGGAACGCAGACATACCAGGCTCCCTCTACCTCCCCGTAAGCTATGGGAACAGAGTAAAGACAACAGTCACTCAGTCTGCTCCCTCAGCCTCGGTGAGGTCTGTACACACATCTGCGCACTGACAGAGCCTACATCGACCTGCAAGGCTGATCACCTCCTAAGCTGCAGGCTAGAGGCTCAGCCTTCTGCGGACACCTCTGCCTACACAGCTCTCAAGTCATTCTGCACGTCTTTCCCTTTCCTACAGCGTCTGCTCCCACTCCGACACCCCTCCCCTCCTCTCCCGAGAGCACCACATCCACGTCTGCCACGCCTACACTCTACAGCCATGACCTGCCTGTCTCTCCACCTCCAGCTCCCTGAAAATGGTGACTGCGCTTTAGTCACATTTATCGTCTAAGTACCTGGTGCAATTCCTGCCTGGCGCAAAGTCCAAGTAGGGACTCAATGAATGTTTAGAGTAAGTATACTGGCTGCATTTGTGCCAGGCACAAACATTAGTTTGAAAAGATTCTTAAACTTCTACTGAAAGATTTCCAGACCTGCTGGAACATTATTGTCTATCCTAAAGAGAAAGAGAGACTATCCATGAGGGGTACACACTCCATCACAACTTTTCTACAAGTCAAGTCCTCATCCCTTCATGAAATCTCATGATTCTTTTCATTTACTGGAAAATGGTTCATAGAAGTAGAATCAGCCTAGGAGTAGTTTAGAATATCCTAGGAAAGGATAGAAAAGTCTGGAAGTAGTTTCTGACCTGCCCACCTATCTACTACCCACTCTTGGTATCTTCCATTCACACAAACACTTCCTAGAGCGCTTGTGCTCTGTAACGCCCACGCTGGGCGGTAGGGAAAGATGCTCCTTAGTCGCTCACAGTTTACTGATGCAGAGCCAGAGAGCCGCAAATACATTCTTGCCAAAGTTTCATAGAGTGGGAGCTGTCGAAGCCATCAATTTTCACCTTGGTTCGCCCACAGAAGTGCATGCTACCTCACTCCCAAACTCCTTAGGATACCTTGATTAACCATTGTTTTATGGCATATCTAGGATTTTAAAGGCACTTAAGGAAAACAGTAATCTTGATAATTTTAACAAATAGCTAAGATTTCCCAGCCAATGAAAATAACTAACTAAATTCCTTTGAAGCATAAAAATTTATTCTTCAGAAAACTTGATAACTGGCCTGATAATCATAGACACGCACACACACACACACCCATGCAGGATATAAAAACATGGCAGGCAGTATGAAGGGAAATCTTTCCCTTTCTCAGTCTTACCCAAGGCCAACTGAGGCCAAAACGTGATTCTCTTCATTAGTGGGTAAGTGACGACAAGAAGTAAGGACGCCGCGCCCAAGGCTATGCTGGAAACAGAAGCAACAGGATTAAGGGCATCGTTAGAAATCAGTAACCATTTTCAAGTCATTAGCATCCCTAATTGCAAGGTATTTTTGTCTTAAGTAATATTTTTATGAAATTCTCTCCTAGAGTTTGCCTTTGCCTACTAGAGACAATGATTCAAAAATCATTTTAAATGTCACAAAAGAACCAAACAAAACAACAGCTAACACACACGGTACTTTCATGCATTAGGTACTATTGTGAGTGCTTCAGTTCTGTTCATTATGAGCTTCACTAGGCAACAAGAGGTTCCTTTTGCTGAGGAAGCTGAAGCACAAAGAAATTAAGGAACAGATTGTTGGTCAGCTCATCTGTGGGAGACCAAGGTTCAAACCTTAAAGCAATCTGGCTCCAGCGTCCTGCCAATTTAAACAAGCCTGTTCGAAAACCATAAGATGTGCAATAAACTGTGTGCACATGTGTATGTGTGCGCACATGTGTGCACACACGAGGGATGAGGAAAGAGGCCAACTTAAGATGTGATCCTGAAAAGCCATACCTTGTTTTTGACACAAGGTGTCTTATTGGAACCCTGGATTCGTCAGTCAGGACAGCCTAGCTGGCCAGCAAGCCCCAGAGATCTGCCTGTTTCTGCCTCCCTAGTGCTTGGAACTGCACTTATAGGGCAAGTACCCCACCATGTAAGCCATCTCCCTAGCTCTCCAAGTGTCCAACAGAGAGTTAGTTCATCAGACCAAGGAGAGTCCCTTTCATACATAGCATACATTAACTTAAGAAAGAAAATAGGCCAGGTGGTGGTGGCGCAAGCCTTTAATCCCAGCACTTGGGAGGCAGAGGCAGGAGGATCTTTGTGAGTTCCAGGCCAGTTTGGTTTGCAAAGTGAGTTCTAGCAGCCAGGATCATTTGGTGAAACCCTGTCTCAAAACAAACAAAAAAGAAAGGACTGAAGGAAGGAGAGAGACAGAGACAGAGAGAGAAAGAGAAAGAAAGAAAAAGAAAGGAAGGAAGGGAAGAGAGAGTCTCTCTCTCTCTCTCTCTCTCTCTCTCTCTCTCTCAACACCTATTCTCCACAGAGAGCAATACTGTAGTGGGTACGCTCTCTGTCGCCCTTACTCAGGAGCACTCTGAGAACAGCCATCTGATGCTGGGCCTATTTAGACTGACCCAAGAAAGGGCCCTCACACTTTTCTCTTCTGCTACTTATATTAGTTACAGACTCTGGGAAAGACACAATTCCTCTTTATGTTAACTGAGCCTAACCACTTCTGCTTCTAGTACTCAGCGGTTACAGGCTGCAAAAGTAAAACTATACACATACCTATTGCTGTCTACACACAGAACTTGGGGATGGGCCTTGTGTCTCATCAGGAGCATCTAGAGCAAAGACTAAAGGTGCTTTAGAATCAAGCTGGTCTCCTCACTCCTTCGCTGAAGCGTCCCTGAATCTCACAGCACAGTGAGTTCCTTCACTCTTAACCCATGGATGGAAGCTTCACAAGAATCAACAAACAGATCTGCAATAGAGACACTTCTACATTCCACATTTTCTGATCCAGAGAACATGGTTTACACACAACTATGCAACATGTACTGTACCTGTAGTAGTTCAAACACAGGAGAACTCCCAGTGCCAGGGTCAGTTGTCCCCCAAGGAAGACGAAGGACTGGAAGATTGAAATGTCTCCAGCGGCGATTGGGCGATTTGCTGTTCTCATAACCTCAACAAAGGAAAACAGACACCTTAACCTCATACACCAATTCAATTGTTCGTTTAAACATTGATTAATAGACAGTTCCATGAGCTGGTGGGATGGTTCAGGGGGCTGGGCACCCGCCTCCACGCCTCCTGACTGGAGACAGAGCCTCAGGACGGACATGAAGGAAGGAGAGAGACGCCTCCTCCACTTTTGCTCTGACTGCTCTCATGCAGTGCTTACTTAATCCATACAGAAAAGTACATGCTATTTTAAAACTAAAGTGAGGGCTGGAGAAATGGCTCAGCAGTTAATACCACCGGTTGCCCTTCCAGAAATCCTGAGTTCAATTTCCAGCAATCACATGATGGCTCATAACCATCTATAATAGGATCCAATGCCCTCTTCTGGTGTACAAGAGTACACACACACAAAAGCACTCATACATAAAATATCTAAGCAAATAAACCTTTGAAACACACACAAAGTCATTATTTATACATACATACATACATACATACATAGATACATACATACATACATAGTGAAAGACCCAAGGCAGGCACTAAAGCACAAATATGAACAGAGTGAAGTCAAAATTTGAAGTACTATTGAGAACTAAAATCACGTGTTTAAATGTTTAGCATGGCTTTTAAAGGGCGGTGCTTGTCCCACCATCCCCATCCCATCCCATCCTTAAACACAAAGTGTTTTCCTGATCTAGATGCTTAGCCACTGAGCTCAGCAAATACACAGGTCCTGCTTCCATAAGAAGGTGGTAAAATGATTGGAGCTCTCAGGAGAGAGGGAACCTCAGCAGGTCACGGATAAGGCCAGCACCCTGTTCTAGGATGGTAAGCACTACATGAGACGTAAAGAAAGATGAGCTGAGTTTGCACGTGGGTGTGGTTGGTTTTGCCACACTCCTGAATGGGTCTGTGCTATCGGACTGACTATGCTGAAATGATAAAGGTAAGTCTGCTGGAGGAATGTGGATAGCGCTGTTAAACACGGGGATCATGACTGCTGCCGATTCTCCTCCCTGAAATGGGACTATGTCAAATTCAAACACACATAAAGATTATCATCAAAATTCTCAATGTTGTTAGAAATTAAGAACTTAGGTATGGGATTAGAAAGCCTCACATTTGAGACTATGTTTTGCCATACAATCACTTGGATGGTAAATTATCACTCCAGTATCAACAAACACACAGAAGTTGTATTCCCCAACAGCAATCCACTCAATCATTTAGTTCATCGCAAAGTTACTAATTACTCAGTGTATTAAGCAAACCCCGAGCCCATAAACATGTCCTTAGTGATGGATAACACTTTAGGAAAATGGGGTAAAGACTGCAACTAGGCCAGGACTTTTACTTCACCCTTTAAGAGCCAGATGACATATTAAATCCCCAGGCAGCAAGCGCCATCTCAATCGATGGGAAACACCTGCTCAACACCTGCACTTTGTGAATGCCATTACACAACCAGTCCCCTAGAGGAAACAGAAAAGGTTGGCTGGCTTGATTATCTCTTAATGAAGCTTTTTCTCTGAGATGACTGCATTTAAGAAATGGTTAAGAAATGGAGCTGGAGAGATGGCTCAGCGGTTAAGAACACTGGCTGCTCTGCCAGGTTCAGTTCCCAGCACCCACACAACAGCTCATAACTGCCTGTAACTCCAGTTCCAGGGATCTGACACCTTCACACAGACATATATGCAGACAAAACATGAATGCTCATGAAATAATGGCCCAGAGTGTGATCTGTTCAGGCTTTTCCTTTCTCTTGACATAATCCCGGGAAATCCACCCACACTGTTGCATGGATCATTTTGCTGTTGCTGCAGTTTTCCAGCGCATAAATGCATCATGCATGGTCTACTCACACAGGAAAGAACAACTGGCTCGTTTCAGTTTGGAGCTATAGGTAAAGCCACTACATTCATATGCAAAATGTCATGCCAACATAAGCTTTGATTCTGTGGAGGAATGCATAGGCACCCCTGAATGACAGCTGTGTGCCTACAGTAAAACAAGCCAGGTTCTCTCCCCACTGGCAATAGGCGACATGTGAGCTGCTCTAGGCAGCATTTAGTGCTGCTATTGTTTTCCATTTGAGCCATCCTGATAGGTCTGCAGTGATACTTTACTGTAGTTGAAATTTGTATTTAAATCAAAGCTAATGATGTTAAAACAAAAATGTGTACGTGATATTTGCAATCTTGGCATCTTTCTATTGGGATGGCTCTACTCATGGATTGATCAGATTTTTATTTAGTGCTTGGCTCTGAGAATTTTGTATACTGGTATCCAGGTAGGTACGTGGTTTCAAAATATTCACCAGTGCATACTTTAATCCTCTTAAAGGGCCTCCAACATATCTAAATTGACTCTGATGAAATCCAATACAACAAAATTCCTTTTTATGAGCTATATTTTCAGCATTTCTCTTCCACTGTACTCAAGAGCTGCAGACTGACTGTGATACATCTTACTGTGGATTTGTTTACCATGTTGACAGCACCCACCTTCCTGAAAACGTACTTACACAACGTACACTTACGCCCTTTGCCAAATTTCAGACATTCAGCTGTTATTTATTCAGGCATTTTTCAGTATTTCTTACTTGAAACCCAAGCATTTTATGTGTCCCCAATCTCATTTATTTTTATTTCATTATTTTATGTGTATGATGTTTTGCTTGTATGTATGTCTATGGATCACATGAGTGCCTGGTGCTTACAAACAGGCCTGGAAAGGGCTTCAGATCCTCTGAAACTGGAGTCACAGATGGTTGTGAATTGTCATGTGGGCACTGGGGGTTGAACCCAGGTCCTCTGAAAGAACAGCCAGTGCTCTTAACCACTGAGCAATCTCTCCAGCCCCTCTAATCTCATTTTAAACTTGTTTTAGTTGGGTTATTGACACCACTTTGGTCAGGGGAAGGGACTGCGGATGCTGCCTAATTATTTCCAGATGGAATTAGAAGCGCACACTTGCTCCTGAGAAACAGGCTTTTGTGGGTGCTTGGTTTGGTCTGTGCCCATTTGTGTCCCCAGCTTGCTGGCCTCTTCAGTTCCAAGATTGAGATATGTGAGACAAAAATAATACAGAAAACTAGTTACCATGCTCTTCTGGGGTTCCTGGGGCTCTGCCACCTTTTCCTCTCCAGTCGGTTTTGTTGTTTTCTATGTGACAGCTGGAGTTTCGGGAGTTCTTAGTGGGAAGGATAAAGGACAGCACATGCAGTCCCCACATGTCAGACTACGTGAGTGGTTACAGGGTAGGGCTATTGCATGCTTTCTAAGGCTGCTCAGTCACATACTGTACCTTTTCATGTCTTCTTCAATATGTATTTCCCAGGCTCAACAGTCTTAGACTAGTTCTGAGGGTAACTAAGAACAAAATCCTTTCTGAATATTTAATCTCAAATGTTCACTTTTATAAACAACACATGGTTCCTCACACGTGCTAATTTCTAGCACTGGTTTTCATCTTCTATAAAAGGAGCTTTAAAAAAGGAATGCTGAACTACTTTAAGCACAAATCTGAAGTCTCATTTATAACAATATGCAGAACGAAAATGATCCAGGAAATATCAACATTCAAATCAGGTTTGCATTTGCTGGCCAATCAAATAGCCACAGCTGTCTGTATGGCACGGAGGTGCACATCACATGGTTTCTGCCCACTTCCATCCCATCCTGTTCTCGGGAAACACACGCACGCACGCACACAGGAGGGGAGATAGAGACAACTGTCCACTACAGTGCACTTCTGTCTCACAGTAAGAAACTAACTATAATAACTAAGAGTAAACAGGCCACTTGTGAGAAGTGTATTTTAGTAGGTGAGCTCTTGTGATAACACTTGTTGGTGTATAATTTAAAACTCACACACTCAGGGTCTGGTATTTTCCACTTCTTAGTTTTGGTTCATGGCCGACTGTGGGTAACTGGAACTTAAGAGCAAACTGAGGGCAGGGGCTTTGGTGGAGCCAATGCTAATGCCTGCCTTAGTCATTTAAACTAAGACCTTGGAGGAAGGGATGACTTATCTTTAGACGTGGAAAGGCTCAGGGTCAATTTCTAGCTGTCTCTCCTACCTTTAGTTCCTCCATTATAAACTGCCTGTAAAACTCCAATACACATCTGCCCTGCTCCACTCTTCTGCTGGAGGGAAGTGAACTGCCCTTTGCAACAGTGGTTAGTCATGGTAGACTTCAGTGGTATCATGTGATGTCATCATTGTGTTCTGCAGAAATGAGAGAAGCCTCTATTCCTTCCCAGGGTGAAGCTACCTTTTTATCGAAGTCACGGTCCCACATGTCATTAATAGTACAGCCCGCTCCACGCATCAGAATAGCTCCAGTGCCAAAAAGTGACAGCATGTACCCGTCAGGAAAACAGCCTGGTTCAGCGGCCAAACCAATGCTCCAGGTGCATGGCAAGTACAGCAGCCAGGTTCCTAAACAAAACCAGAACCACACGTAAAACAGAAACGGACACATTTAAATCAGATAATTGCTTCATTTTCTTAATCACTGTTTTGGCTTCTGCTGCTGTGACAAATACCATGACCAGTTGCAACCAGGGAAAGGGTTTATTTGGTATGGCTATCCCCATCACAGACCATCATTAAAGGGAGTCAGGGCAGCAACCTGGAGGCAGGACTGATGCTTACTGGCTTGCTCAACCCATTTTCTTCTAACACCCAGGACCATCTTACCAGGGTGGCACTGTCCCCAGTTGGTTAGGCCTTCCACATCATTAATCAAGAAAATGTCCCGGGCAACCAGAGGACACATTTTCTCAGTTGAGGTTGCCTCTTCCTAGATGACTCTAGCTTGTGTCAAGTTGACAAAAATACCCCCCCCACACACACACAAAACAAGTACACAGCACAATCACCACATCCCCCAAAAAAGTATACTCAAAGTAAAACATAAGACAGGCCAATGCCTGGAATTACAGCACTGGGGAGGCTAAGGCAGGAGAACCAAGAATTCAAAATAATGGTTCCTAAGCTAAAGAATACCCAGAGCACAGTGTACCAAGACCTTCCTTGGCCACAGGCCCATATTACGATTATGAACTCACTTACTGAGAGCCTGTAGTGGTCCCTAAAGATGAGGTAGCTTTTGCAGACCAAAAAGTCAGGAGACCACCACTTGTAAGGGGGCAGATACACACTAAAGTATCTGAAGGTTTGTCTTAATTTCATCCGAAAACAAGGAAAAAGAGCATCTACTTCACTGAGTTTTAAAAGAGATAACAATATTAAGGCCAACAGTTCTGAACTTGGGGCTAACGTAAGCTACAAATATTCTACCAGTCTACAGGCAGGTACACACAATCCCGGGCAGTGGTGGTGCACATATTTTATCCCAGCACTTGGGAGGCAGAGGCAGGCAGATCTCAGTGAGTTCAAGGCCAGATTGATCTATAAACCGAGTTCCAGGACAATTAGGAATGTTACACAGAGAAACTCTCAAAAAACAAAATAAAACTAAAAGAGATGTAACATACTAAGTACAGTCAGTTTTCTCTTCTTTTTAACTCCTGAAGTAGTAATATTAATATTCCTTGAGCCCCTGTCATGTAAAGGCACTGATCAAAGCACAGAGGATGTTTAGGAACTCCAGGTACAGGCAGCAAGAGCTGTCACAAAGCACTTCTGGGTCTGAAGGAGAACACCCCCTACAGGCACTGTCATTTAACAAGTGGCTTTAGTGGACAGTGCTGTGTGGGAAGGTGCAGGAGCTGCAACCATAGAGGACCAAGCCTGTCACTTTGTTTAAAGATGCGGCCCTTCTCAGTGTGCTCTCTGCTCCCTGCTTGTGGTTCAAGATGTGAGCTCTCAGCTTCTGTCTAGCAACGGCTTGGTGCCATGCTCCTCGCCATGATGGATCTAACCCTCTGGAACCACAGCCCAATAAACCCTTCTTCCATAAGTCGCCAGATCATGGTGTTTTACCACAGCATAGAAAGGTAACTAATCCAGAGACTGAAAGACAGAGGGCAGGACTTACCCAAAGTCATGCTGGTTAAGATGGAGCTCTAACCCAGCAGTCTGGCTGCAGCTTAGGTCAAAACCTCTCAGGTCCCATACCTAAATCTCAGCGCACACGGACAATTCTACCGCTTCAGCTCTACTGACTCCAGGAACACTTCTGTCTGTCTCCTCCGGGACACCTTGTTCCTATGGCTATTCTGTGAAGACAGGTACCGGGTACTGAGAAGCCAAACAGGCTACAGACAGAAATGTTTATTATGAAAGGGAAAAACTCTCTGGGAGCTGAAATAAAATGGTCAAATTCTGAAAGGGATGGGCAGAACAAAATGCCCGTGTAGACTGGGCCTATGGTTCTCTAATTATATTTATTTCCTAAAGACAACAAAATCACCCATGGAGAAGGAAAAATGACACTGCCAATTTGGTGGAAAGAGTGCCACCTGGTGAAACTTCTGCAATAATGCAGGCTTTGTGGGGCTCAGCAGTATTGTGCTGGCCTAGCGTATGGAAGGCCTTGAGTTCCATCCCAGTACTGGAAAACAACAACGAAACTTTGTTACTGCCTTCTCAAAAAACACTGAAGCCTGATAGTGGTCTATGAAAGTAATAAAATATAACCCCACTACAGTAAAATAATAACTGTCTCACTCTTACAACAAGAGAATTATAAATATTAAACCAGAAATTCTACTGCCAATTACTGCTCCTGACACATGATAGGGGCCCAAAACCATTTGCTGAGTGAATTCTATCCTGTATTCATCTTATTTAGCATCAAAACATGCAAGCCAGAATTTTAAGATACTTAACACATAAAACTATAAAAACAATTTTCTCTAATCTCCACTAGTAATAGCGGCTAATGCTAATAAAGGCACTAATGGTGCCCTTATATGCAGGCACGACTCAAAGTATCCATCATGGTGTAGATAGATGTTAAGAAGAATTTTAAAAAGTCAACATTAGCACTTCTCTTTTATAGATAAAGAAATGAAAGTGTAGAGACATGAAGTAATTTAACCACACTCCCTCCACTGAATGGAGAAGGGCCAAAGAGGTCTGGGTCTAAACTTGGCTCATGACCATTTTATAGAGTCCTGTTACATATACAGCTGCTAGAATAATGTTTAATTGTGGAAGCAGGAACAATGGCAGCTGTTGATCTGTCCTGCATGCCTGTAAGTCTATCCTGTAGCTCTGTCATACAGAATCTAAGAACAGAATTATAAAGTGCTTGTGTAAACCCAGAGTTACATAACACGCTTACAATTGCAGGCCTACCTTCTGTTTAGAGGCTTTTGTACTTTAATCTCTGATTGTTAAAATTAGGTGCCTGAATCCCAAACAGGAATGAACACATGTAAAGACTACCAAAAGCAAGGCCTTGCTGGGTGCGGTGCCACTCAAGACTGAGGCAAGCTCTGGAGTACAAGGCCAACAACAAGCCCTTGCCTCAAACCAAATGAAATAAACCCAGCATGGTGGTGCATGCCCGCAATCCAAGCAATTGGGAAATGGAGGCAGGACGTAATTCAAGGCTGGCCTCAGATACATAATGGGACCCTATCTGAAAACAAAACACCAAAACCCACACAAGGCCACTGTGGGGGGGTCTGGATAGAAAAGGGTAGAATAAGCAATTTACACATTTGGATGTACTTCTAGACACTGAAACTGTATATACCAGCATCGACACTAGCTAGAATTCGGCCTTCACCTCTTCCTGTTACCACTTTCTTCAGTCCAGCCTGACTCCCATTGTGTGGTTTTGCAGGTAGGCTATTTTTTCTTTTCCCCAAGACAAGGTTTCTCAGTAGCTACAGTCAGTCTGGCACTGGCTCTTTAGACCAGGCTGGCCTCAAATTCACAGAGATCCGCCTGCCTCTGCCTCCTGAGTGTCGGGATTAAAGGTGCACGCCACCACAGTCCAGCAGGTTAATATTCTTAATACACGACACGTTTTTGTTTTTTCAGAGCATATAGCTCAGGCTGGCCTGCGACTTGAATCAGTCGTCCTATTTTAGCCTCTAGAAGGCTGGATTACAGGTGTGAGCCACCACATCTGGATTCCGAAAATATTTCTCCAAGATCTCTTACTCCTCTGCAGCACAACGCTTCCTTTGGAGTGCGATTTCTTCAGTTTTTCAAGGATGGAGACCCTTAGTACGTTCTTTTTCTTGTGCATGACCTATACCAGATATTTGTTTCTATACTTTCCTAGGTCATCAACTCTTTTCCAACCAGAAATAAATTCTTTGAAAGCTGATAGTTTCCCTAGCTTTCTATCACTAGGGCCGAGTAAATTCCTTTAGTACTGCTGGACTGCGCTTTAGGAACTCGGTGCATATGGAGTTATGTTGTATCACAGCTGTCAACGGTGCTTACATTAGTAACCGATAAGCACTATGATGAGCAGGAGAAAAAAAAGAAGGGGGTGGTAGTAGAAAGAGATGATTGTGTCGATCTGACGTTTACAGGCAACCCGGAAGCGCGACACTGTCTGCGTCAAAGTCACTCAATCTCGGTAACCGGTGATGTAGGAAAAAAGCCTGGCACCAACACTAGGTCCGCCTATAACAAGGAGCCTTGGTTTCTTCAATAGTCTTATTAATGTACCTTTGGTCCTTATAGGGTTGGCGGTAGAATCGAAAACTAACGAATGCAGAAATGCTCCAAGTCTGCAAATCGCCACGCGTGGGTTTCGAGAAAGCAAAAGTGCGCGAGATCATCTCCGAATGGCTTCGTGGAACTCATGTTTCTTGCTATCATTGTCCGCCCCCGGGGCTCAGGACAATCGGGGGCCCCTGGCTGAAGTCCTGACCACGTCCCGAAGTGACCGGCCCCACGG
>LOEQ01000786.1:0-14798 GCA_001685075.1 Bramus lutescens | reverse complement strand
TATGGAGATCTCTGTGTGATTTTCTTTGGGGCTTGCCGGCTGTGGGGTACTGGGAGGAACAGAAACCCCAACAAGCAGGCCCCTTCATGTTACACTCCTAAAGATACCCTCCTCATCCACATCCATCAAATTCTGTGTCCTCCTACAGATATTCTCCTCATCCACATTTATTGCTGTTCTACTTACAACAGCCAGGAAATGGAAATAGCCTAGATGTCCGTCAATGATGAATATAATGAAAATTAGCTACATTGACATAATGGAAAGTTATTCAGCTGTTAAAAATAAAATTTGTAGCTAAACAGATGGGTCTGGAAGCAATCCTTACAAGTGAAGTGACCCAGACACAAAAAGACAAACGTCACATGTCTTCTCTTGTTTCTGGATTTTCGTTTTGACTCCTTCTTCATTGAGAATACCCATAGAGAAATAGGCCAAGGGACGGTCTTCCCAGGGCCAGGCGAGGGAGTTTGGACACAGTGGTATAAAGAGCTAAAGGGAGATACTGGAACAGAAAGGGTTAAACTGTGGTGACAGAAGGGGACAAGGTAGCAGAGGGTTATATGGAGGGTAACAAGCAATAAGAGTATTTTTAAAAGTCCTAAGACTCAGGTGTGGTGGTGCACGACTTTAATCCTTGCACTCGGGAGGCAGAAGCAGGCAGATCTCTCTGTTAGTTCGAAGTCAGCCTGGTCTACAGAGTGAGAGCCAAGGCTACACAGAAAAACTCTGTCTCATAAAATAAAAAACAAACAAGTCATGTGGGTAGGTCAAATATTTAGCTCCCATGCTTGAATCTGGAGCATTTCACAATGCATATGTGACTGGATTTGGAGTAGTTTAACCTTAACCAACTGCATGTCTCTTATTCAATCGAGACTCAAAACAGTGGACTTTGGAGGATTTCAAAATTTGGACTTTCAGATTCAGGATTTTCAGCCCATAGGGGGTTTCCATCCTTCTGAGAGGAGAAACAGAAGAACAAGGAAGTGTAGGTGAGCTTTCGGTGTTACACTTCCACATTTTCCTTTTGCCTGAAGACTATATTCATATCTCGACTCCCATGGCTGGCTTCTGAACCCCACTCTGTGACCAGCAGACAAAGTGGAAGTCGAGGAAAAAACCATACAAACTTTGGGTTCCAGATCTTCCATGAATTGCTTCTTCTTTTCTAGATGCTGGTTACTGAGTCAGAGCCTTATGCACGCTCAGTGTGCTGCAGCACTGAGCTATATGCCAGCCTCTCTCATTAACTCTGTGTGTGTGTGTACATGCATGTGTGTTCATGTGTGCAGTATATGCATATGCACATGCTTATGGAGGTCAGAGGTCAACATTGAGTGTCTTTCTGTTTTGCATCTGTTGTTTTAAATTACCACCACCCATCACAAATAACAACAAATAACTTAACAAATGACTTACTTAATGTGTATAGGTGTTTTGTCTGAATGCATGTCTGTGTACCAGATGGGTGCCTGGTGCCCAGAGAAGATAGAAGATGGTGTCAGATTCCCTGGAACTGGAGTAACAGGTAGTTGTGGGTCATTCATGTGGGTGCTGGCAACCAAACCCCAGTTCTCTGGAAGAGCAGTCTGTGCCCTGAAGCACTGAGCCACCTTCCTGCTCTCAACCACACCAGGGTCTCTTGCTGAACCCGAACATCACTAACTGACTAGGGTAGCTGGCCAGTTAGCTCAGAGGATCCACCTGCCTCCATACTGGGGTTACTCACATAAAAAAAAACACCCAGTTTTTCTGTGAATGTCAGGGATCCTCATGCTTGTGTGGCAGGCATCTTACCACTGAGCCCCCCCCCGCGAACTCCTCACTAGCTCTTGATGGTATTTAAGTAACTTTCTATATATTGCTGTAGGATATTACAGACCAAAGGCAGCCCCTCCAAACATGCCTGAGGCAGGAACACCTGCAGGCACTTGCGCTTCTTACTTGAATAGGTGCTGTTCTTGAACTGCTTGTGGTACTGTTCTTTCAGCAGAAACAGCTCAAAGAAGGGCCATTCTGTCTGGAGTCTCCTCACCATGTCAGCAGAGATGGGCTCAGACCGGCATATATCTACAGGTGGAAGAGAGAAAAGTTCAGGCCCACAATCTTCACAGCAATGAGGTTGAAACACAACCTGAATGTTTAGTCAACTATTACACAATTAAGAAAGGTAATTAGATTTCTGGTTATTAAGTTCAAAATCAGGGAAAGTTATATTATTACATGTGCCACATCTGTTGACTAACAACGGCCAAGAAAACAACCAGCGGGCAGTTTCCCTAAGAAACGTTGGGTGGGCACTGATGTGGGATACTAGACGTGATTTCAGATGGTTTACTAACTCAGAAATCCCCTCAGCAGCTTGAACATATCAGAGAGCTGGATGGAGAGGTCAGAATGCAGCTCGAAAGTGAAACTCCATTTTCAAAATACAGCTGGCTGTGGTGACACACCTGCCATCTCGGCACGTGGGAGGCTGTGGGAGGAGCCACATCGGCACGAAATTTGAGGCCAGCTTTGACTACCTAGCAAGATTCTGCCTTAGAAACAAAACAAAAACTGTTGGAGAGATGCCTTAGCAGTGAAGAGCACTTGGTGCTCTTGTGGAAGACCTGGGTTCAAATCCCAAGAGCCACTTGGTGGCTCACAATTGCCTGTAACTCCACTTCCAGGGTATCCAGCCCCATCTCTGACCTCCTCAGGCACCAGGCATGCATGTGGTGAACCTACATACATACAGGCAAAATGCCCATACACATAAAAAAGAAAAAAAACACGTAGAAAGTTGCTCTACCTGGATGGTATTTGTTTTGTAGTGGTTTCTTCTCTAATGAAGTGGAGCTAAAGGACCCAAACTGTCAAGTTACTGACTGTTCTCCCTGGAAGGTTGGTACCAGGCGAGCTTCCAGAACCATGGGGTGCGCACGGGAGCTCCACTCCCCTCCCAGGAAGCCTGCACTGTTTCATCACAAGACACCAGGGGTGCCAGCAGCGCTTGATGGCAGAACCAGTTGAGACTGGCTGATGACTTCCTTTCTGGGAAGCTGACCTGTGACCATCTGACAGAGTCCCTTTTCTATCCCATTGCTCTCAAAGGGTGTTTCAGAGGAGCGTTGGGGCTCTCGGGGAACTCGTCACCTGCCCCAGGATGAGGAAAAGTGAGGTGTGAAAATTGGGGTCCTATCTGGAAATGCAGAAAAGTCAAATGGCCAAAAAAGAGGACCAGGGCATCTAGGACTGGTGGACAAGAGCCAGGCTGAGTAAACTCCCAGAACTTATCATTAAAGCAGGACCTGGAGGCTGCATTCTGCTCCTTCCTAATCACCACTCTTCCAGTTTGGGACTGACCGCTCTGAACACTTTCTCACCGGAGAGAGTGAGTCGAAAGGAATATGTAATATAGGAACTAACAGACGAAATACACACACTCTTAAGGTGGAAGACACACAATGTATCTCACAATTGTTCAGATAATGGTTTGACAGACATCCAGGGCTTCACAGCACTTCAGACGGTCACAGACAAATCTTCAGGTCCCCAAGGGCAGGTGAGGTCCACACACTTACCTGTTAGAACTGTTTGAAAAGCTTGCTAAAGACAGAGGCTAAAGTTGGGGCCCCCAAAACCCACCTCGGACTCAGCAAGGGCAGTAGGGGCAGTCAATGAAGTCGAGACCCAGCACCCAGTAAATCAAATCATGCTCAGGCAAAAGTTTTCTCCTGAGTTTCTTTGTTGACCTCCCTTCCACTCTCTGTACATAATAACATGCTTCTGTGTATTGCTATGCCATTACCTCTAAACACTCTTCAGTCTGACCATGTTTCTACTCATGTGTTCCCTCCAACCAGCTATTTTCACGTACAGCCACTGTTTGCTTGTTTTTAACCCCCGGTCATGCCCTGCACGCCCCATCTGGGACACTCTGCAGTCATGAAGGCTTCCTTGTTCCCCTGGGGTCCTCTGCTTGTCTAATAGCTAGGTCTGAGCACACCCTTTTCCCAAAGCAATCTCATGACTGGCACATATATAATCTTTTCTAAGTTTCACCGTGATTGACTTGAGAGTGCCAGTAACTTCTTTCTTCAAAAGTTGGTTCCTTCTTGGGATCGAAAATCAGGAAGTCAGTCTTGGTACCACCAAATCTCAAGAATGCAGGAGATAAACCTCTGGCTAACGTGCGGAGCCTTGGAGAGCTGTGATGAAGACAAGCAGGAAAGTATAATAATAATTATTATTATTTCAGTTTTTTTGAGACATCTTACTATGTAGCCCAGGCTTGCCTCAAACTTGGGATCCCTCTGCCTCTGTGCCAGAGTGCTGGGATTATAGGCATGCACCACCATTCTGACTTGTAATTATTATTTCCTGAGAAAGTCCAGTTAAATATTTTCCCTTCCTTCTCTCTTGGTGGGCCTACTCCTTAACTTCTAGCTGCTATCCGCCCCTGGGTGGTCGAGGGAGGAGAATAGTTCAAGACATAGTCATCCATAGAAATCAAAGATTTAGTGATCTGAGCCAGAAAAGTCAAGTGTGAGTCTGGGGACATGCCTTGGAAGATGGCGCTGCCATCTGCTGAGATGAGGTCATAAGATGGAACGGGGGAGGAAGCAAGGAGCAGAAGAATCTGGAGAAACTGAGATGCCAACTGTGGTGGCTAATGATTCAGTGTCAACTTGCCTGTATTTATAATCATCATGAAAACGCATCTCTAGGTATGTCTGTGAGCGTATATCCAGAAAAGTTAAACGGAGGAGGGAAGAGCTACCCTCAATGTTGGTGACACCATCCCATGGGCTGGGGGCCCAGATTGAATAAAAGGGAGAAAGTGAACATTCATTTCTCTTCTCTTTGTGTAGACGCCACCATGTGACCGGCTTCCTCGGGCTCTTGCTAGCAAGACCTCTCTGAGGTGGTGAACAACACACTGAAACAAACCTTTCCATCCCTAAATGGCACTGTCAGGCATCTTGTCCCAGCAGTTGACGAAACTAACTAATACGTAAATGGACACCGAGCCCCCAGATCCACAGGCCACATGTGAATGGAACTCAAGAAACACATCCAGGCTTGGGGATGTGTCCTGGAGACTGCTCAGTACAGTCAATGATCAGCCACATTTTGCCTGCAGACCTGATGGCCTCTATTAATTCCGCAGCCACTAACTACATGTGGCAGGGGCCCTGTGCTCTCCTTCCCATCCTCTCTCTATCCTGATGTCACTAGAGTACCCCCAGTACCACCACTGTTACCCACATGACTTCCATTCCCAGTCCATCTGCATCCCTTTGGGACTCGCAACCATCCTGGCTGACCCAAGATATCCCTAGTTCTGGTTCTGCCCACCAGTCAGACCTCAGATCCCACTGAGGAGACCTCAGTCCCAACGATAGCCTACAACCCACCTACTCACCCCACCCTCCTCACCTGTCTGGGACTGCTTGAGTATAAACTCAGAGTCCCAACCAGAACTTCAGATCTGGGACCAGTTAGAGTCTGCACACAGAAACCCAGAGTGGCTTCCAACTGAAAGCTAAGTGTCATTCTGCTGGTTCACAATCTGTCAGATTTGAGTGACAGCAACCAAAGCACCAGACACCCAAGCAGCAAAGGAGACCAGACATCTATGTAAAGAAACACACGAATGTCATATCCTGACGCCTAGAGCCCAGTTCAGAAACACAAACATGAACCACCAAGACAACATGCCTCCTCCAGAAACCAGCACCCTACTGTTAAATGTGCTGAAGAAAGCAATTTAGCTGACATGCAAGACAAGCATTTCAGTATAGCAATTATTAATATGTTTAAGGATCTTAAAGATATGAATAAATGTTTCAATGAAAACAAAACATAATAGCCACATAGCCCATGAACACCAATACAAAGCTCACGCGAATGACTTGCTCAGAGTCACTCAGGCCTTATACCACCCCACTGACTTTAGCCGGGCATTGGTTCTGGTCCTTGGCATTTTTATTTTTGTTTGATGACGAGGAAATCCATTTAGATTTATGTAGCTACTATCTGCAGGTAATTGAGGCTGGGCAAGTGTGGTGTCCTTTGAGAACTGGAGGGGAAAAGAGCTATAGCACCAAGTGATGGCCTGGGTAGGATACCCGTGGACCAAAGCCTGATCCCCAGAGTATGGACTGCAGCATCATGGGTGACCCCCCATCAACCCAACCTGCCTCGTGTCCTGCGGAGGATTTCCTACTCTTTGAAATCGGCTTCCTCGTATGGTTCAGTGCTCTGCCTCTCCCAGCTGCTGCCCCTGGTACTGGTTCCCTGAGAGCAGGGACCTTGTCTGGTCTATCGGATTCTTCCCAGGACCTAGACGAGGGCCTGGCACACAGCCGTGCTTGGCCAATATTTGTTAAGTGAATGAACAAAGAAAGCTAGCCTGAGAAAGGGCAAGGGGAGGCCAGCCAATGACTAGTTTTTGAACAAGATGACATTAAAACTCATTGCTACGGCCATTGCCACATAAAGCAAGTCATATGTCTCGGAGTTTTGCTAGTAAGGACCTTTTGTTTGTCTCCTTTGCAGCAAAGTATCTTTTGTGTTTTTAGAATACAATATTGATGCCGTCTGAAAAAAAAAACAGATTTAACACAGCTGCAAAACTTGCCATGAAAACAAAATTGATCAAAGGCACAGTATTTCAGTCATATGCAGGAGGAAGAAGGAGAAAATACCCATCACACGGTGCCATGGAAATAAAAGAATGTGTAAGGCAGCTGCAGCTGTTCCCTTTCCAGAGGAGGCTGTCAAGAAAAAAAAAAAACTAAACAAAACAGCCTGCAGGTGTTTTTATTTTACCTTTAAGGTAAAAATATATTGCTTATCTTTGACACAGAGAAAAGGAGCCTTATTAATATGCACTAAATGCTATTATATTTCCATTTCCAGATTTAAGGGCCACCCCAGAGATTCTAAAGGAAGAATACAGGATGGACTGAGTGACAGCTGGTGTTTCAGCAAGAGCAGTGAGGCAGAAGCAGAGGTTATTATCACAGGACAGTTTGGGTGACGAATCAAGAAATTCAACTATGGAGGAGATGGAGAGAGGAGGCAGCTGCTCAGGGAGGTGCTTTTTGAAAAGCAGGAGGTTGAGAATTTACTTTTGCTACAACGTAAAGGAGCTGAGAAGGCACAGAGTTGGGATCCAAGAGCACCACGTTGGAATTTTAAGTTTCACACATAGAGGTGATGTTACTGAAGCTGAAGAGAATCAAGACAAGCTCACGATGTTTGCAGGCTGAAATGGAATGGAGCAGCGTGAGATAACAGCCAACCATCAGCAAAAAAAAGCACCCTGGTTCTCAGAGCTTGCCAGTTTCTGCGGTGCGTGCATGTGATGCCACAGAATGTGGGGTTGAGAAGAAATGTCACATTTCATGGTGCGATGCAAACTGGCCCGACGCTGAGGAGCTGTTTTCTGAGAGGATGAGGACGAGGATGGAGAAATCGAGAGACTTGTGTTTTCACCTTGATGTCACCTAAGAAGATAGTGGGACTCGGGTCTGAGAACAGTGAGAGTTTAGTCAATATGGAGACTAGGGAACCAGGGGATGACTGAATGAGACCTGGAGGGGAACCCACGCTGGTGTCACAACAACCATCTCTAACACACAGCGGTTTCATCCAGCGCTTTAGGCAGCTTGGACATCACAATGACATGGGTATCATTACTTTTCTGACTTTATAAATATGGAGCCTAAACAAAAAGGAGCTAAGCTAACTCGCCAGAGGTAACAAGCCAAGAAGGATCTGAACTACAACAATCAGCATGCGGACTAATGAACCATTGTCTAGAAGGAGTTGCAGGCACACGAACGGAGTATGAAACATCTACATCTCATACTCAACAGCTCTACAAGGGCAAAGGAGTCTTCAGGAAGTGTTCAGTTAGCTAGGGCACAGGGTAAAGGAATACTCGATGGGAATGACAGCAGGGTTGCCAAGCTCAAGGCTCCAGGGAGCACAGTGGAACGGCTTGGGAGGGAAGGAGGCACCAACAATAGGCCAATCGGGATGGTACAGGGATCAATTCTGTGGTTGCTCTCAGTTCTTTCCTCCCTTCAGTCAAAATCACTTCTCTCTGTAATAGACAGGCACCCTGTGGCCCTGTGCGATGTGGGTCTGGTGCTTTGAATGAGAAATGTCCCACATAGGTGCACTTATTTGAACACATGGTCCCCAGACAATGGTGTTCTTTGAAGAGTTTTGAGATAAGGCCTAAGGGAGACGGTTCAATGGTTAAGAGCACTAGCTGCCCTTCCAAAGGACCCAGGGTTCAATTCCCAGCACCCGCATGGCAGCTCACAGCTCTGTAGCTCCGGTTCCAGGGATCTGACACACTCACACAAACATGCAAGCAGGGAAAACACTAATGTGCATAAAGCAAACATAATTAAAAAAAAAAAAGAATGGGGCTGGAGAGATGGCTCAGAGGTTAACTCTTTCAGAGCTCCTGAATTAAATTCCCAACACCCAATAGGTGACTCACACCATCTATAATGCGATCTGGTGCCCTCTTCTGGCGTGCAGGCAGAACACTGCATACATAATAAATAATAAATAAATAAATCTTAAAAGAGAAAGAGAGAAAGAGAGGAATTATTTTTAAAAGGAAGGTTGAGGATTTAACTCAGTCTGGAGCACTTGCTTTTGCTTTGTGTTACTTCTGGTTCTGGCCACTGGCTGCCATTCCTCCCTGCCAAGCCCAAACAAAGCTTCCTTCCTCTGCGTTTGACTGTGGTAGGTTGACACAGCAACAGAAAAGTAAGCAACTATTATAGCACAGACTTTGTACTGGTAACAAACGCTTCTCCAAATACAGAACGCAACTGTAAATAAAGATGTGGGAATCTAACTATTAAAATTATTAATGAATGACATCTGAGTTAGGGTTTCTATTGCTGTGAAGAGACATCATGACCATGGCAACTCTTATAAAGGAAAACATTTAATCGAGTGGCAGCTTACAGTGCAGAGATTTAATCCATTATCTTCATGGTGGGGAGCATGGTGGCAGGCAGGCAGACATGGTGCTGGCTACATCTTGACCAGAAGACAACAGGAAGTGGACTATCTTACTCAGAGTAGCTTGAGAGTAGGAAACCTCCAACAAGACCTTACCTACTCCAGCAAGAACACACTTTCTAATAGTGCCACTCCCTTTGGGGGCTGTTTTCTTTCAAACCACCACAAATGTTATTGAAATGGCAAAAAAAAATAATGTTTACTGAAGAAAAAGAAGCAAATTACTACACAAAGTAAGCAAAAACTATATTTTTGCTTTGTTAGTGTACAGACTGGTTTTGTGTCATTTTGACACAAGCTGGAGTCATCAGAGAGGAAGGAGCCTCAGTTGAGGAAATGCCCCATGAGATCCACTGTAAGGCAATTTCTCAATTAGTGATCAATGGGGAAGGACCCAGCACATTGTGAGTGGTGCCATCCCTGGGCTGGTGGTCCTGGGTTCTATAAGAAAACAGGCTGAGCAAGACACAGGGAGCAAGCCCGTAAGTAGCACTCCTCCATGGTCTCTGCATCAGCTCCTGCTTCCAGGTTCCGGAGTTCCTGTTTTGACTCCCTCCAATGATGAACTACGATCTGGAAATGTAAGCCAAATAACCCCTTTCCTCCCTGTCTTAATTAGGGCTTTTATTGCTGTGGAGAGACACCATGACCACGGCAACTCTTATAAATGAAAACATTTAATCGGGGGCTTGCTTACTGTTTCAGAGGCTCAGTCCATTATCATGACAGGGAGCATGGCAGCATACAGGCAGACATGGTGCTGGAGTAGTTGAGAGTCCTACATCTTACAGGCAACAAGAAATTGACTGAGACAATGGGCAGTATCCTGAGCATAGGAACCCTCAAAGCCTCACCCCAGTGACACACTTCCTCCAACAGGCCACAACCATTCCAACATGGTTACACCTCCTAAGAATGCCACACCTATGAGATTATGGGGGCCAATTACATTGAAACTACCATGCTATCCAACTTGATTTTTGGTCACATTGTTTCGTTGCAGCAACAGAAACCCTGTAGAACTCATGACTTCTGCCGATCCTCGGCATTATATTGTCTCATCTCCATAAGGAAATTACAGTCGTGTATGCATATGCCTTGTTGCAAATAGAGCTGCGCCCTCTAATACAATAGCCGTGAACTGCTGGACCCTTGAAGTGCCGTGGGGCTGAACTGAGACATGATGTAAACATAAATCCCAAGATTTTAGAGGCATGAGTTCAGAAAGGGAATGTGAACTACCTCATTACTGTTTTATATTGGGCTGGGGGTGCAGGTCAGTGGCAGAGAGGGCTGTGTAGTGTGCAAGACCCTGGACTCTGTCTCCAGCACTGGCAAATGTTAGCATCCACACGCTTCTTCCTATTGTCTATATTCACTTTTTGTTGTTTTGCTATTTAAGACAGGGCCTCACTATGTAGCCCAGGCTAGCCTTGAACATGTGATCCTTTTATCTCTGCTTCCTAAGTGCTAGGATTATAGCTAATAATCATGTTTAGCTTTTTTTTTTTGCTTTTTGAAAAAGTTTAAAAATTCCATTTGTGCCTTGCATATGGGGCTGACATTATAATTCATGTTGTTTCTGGGACTGGGGTCTCTTTGGTATTCTACACTAATCCAGGCTGAGAATATATTCTGACTAATTTCTCCAGGGAAGAGAAATTTAACAGATGTTCCTTTTCAATTCTAGAGTCTTCTAAGATTAACGTTTAAATTCTTCATACTGTCTGTTCTCTGGTTACAAATGTGAGACCTGTTTCCATTCTTCGAGTACCTGTAACAGAATCACCCCAGCCGAGTTCATTTGTTCAGCCCTCCTTGGAGGCACCTCTGAGATTTGGGCACCAAGTCTCCCATTTGTATGTTAATGGTAGGTTTTTTTTTCTTTAAATCAGACTATCAATTTGTTTCTAGACAATCTTTTCCTAATATACTCTGCTGTGTTTCCCTTAGAAAATAATCGCTGGTTTGTTTTCTTCTGTGTACCTTTATTTCTGTGATTGGAGTCTGCCTCCAAATACTGCCTTTATTTGCTAGCTGACTGACCATGGGTGAGTTATTTAATCTCCCATAACCTCAACTTCTTCATTGTTGCCTCCCAAGTGCTGGGATTAAAGGTGTTCACCATGACACTGGGCCCTTAAATTTCTCTCTCTCTCTCTCTCTCTCTCTCTCTCTCTCTCTCTCTTTCTTTTCTTTCAAGACAAAGTCTAATGTAGCCCAGGCTGGCCTTGCCACCTAGCTGAGGATGACCTTGAACTTCTGATCCTCCTCCCTTGGCTCCTGAGTGCTAGGATAAGAGTCTTGAGCCGCCATGCCTAGTTGTGTGTAGTGTTGAGGATTGAACCCAGGATCTGGTGTGCAGTAGGCAAGAAGAAACAATGAGCATAACCTTCAGACACTGTAGTGAGTACTTATTATCTCGTCAAATCATCCTACAAATCCCATGGGTCATATTTGTGAAAACCAGGGTGGCTGGACTGTCAGACTCTTAACCATGAGACTCCAAGTCAGCGGGGACACCTGATATAGCATGGGCTCAGGCTGTGCAATCAGTGTCACCGTTGACAATAGTGACATAAAGGACTGGTAAGGACGTAGTAAGTGTGGTGGCATTCAAGAGGCCGAGGCAGGAAGATCATGAGTCCACGGCTAGTCTGAGCTAATGGTTATGCAATATCTCAAAACCGCAAAAGATGCGGTCATCTCTGAAGCCTTCCATGGTTTAGATGACCTCGAGTATGCCTGGTGTCTTTCACCTTGGGGACAGGCTGCACTCACGGAGGAGGAGCAATAGATGTGTTTCCTCAGGAGAAGGGACAACCCTGCGCTGACGAAGCAGCATCCAGTCTGCACCCTCATCTTGGAGAACATAAGCTTTTTAAAAAGTTTATTAGCACACATTAATTATAGATAATAATGGCTTTCATCATGACTCGTTTGAAAGTGTATAAAATGTATTTTGATTATATTCGCCCCCATGGCCCTTTCCTGTCCTGTCCCACTGATCCCCAATTTTCTCAATTAGTCTCAGACTTCTTTCTCTTCCCTGTCTCCCTCCTCCTCCTCCAATTTAGTTCAGTCTGGCCTCACACTTGCTGTGTTGCCAAAGATGGCCTGTAACTCCTGATCCTCCTACCTCCCAAGTGCTGGGCTTACAAGCACCGTGCAGTCCGAGGTGTGGTGGTATAATCTTGTCTCCCTCCTCTCCCACTTCTGCCCCTTCCACCCGTTTGGTCCATCCTGGCCTCAAACGTGCGCGTTACTCACACACTCCATCAAACTGCGGTACACCCAGCGCCCTTATAGCTAAATGATTTAAAAACAGCAAGATGAATGATGGATGTTCTCCATAGGGCCTTTTTCTATCTGACTTTTCTTTCGTGGCTTTTTTTTTTTAAATCTAAATGTCCTAAGAGTTTAAAGAACATCAGCTTACTGTCCTCTACTGAGGCAAATTCAAAGGCTCCAGCTGAAGTGCTGGGACTTGTGTGACAGCTTTGGGTTTTATCCTCCAAGCCTCCTCTCAACCCGGGCTTGGCTTGTGCCCAGGCAACCAGCGCTGAGTAAGTGAAACAGGAAAAAGCTTTGGGGGCTTGGCTGTACATGAGAGGCAGGCTCGGGAGACCGAAGGCAAAGTTGTTTCAGCCAAGAGAGTGGCTGGCCCTCGTGAGTGTGAGAGGCGACTAGGGGACAGGCGCGGTGGGATCAGGGGCTGCACTTACCCCAGGAAAGTGAGGAATCGCGGGTCAGTGGCCAGGTTGGCGTCAATGGTGACAGACAGGAACGAGGGACTCACGAGATGGAGCGGCTGCTCGGTGGAAAACTCCAAGTCCACCTCGTCCTCGGCCTGAGCGGTCCCGGTTGGGGCGCCCAGGGCCAGGGCACCGAGCGGCCCCCAGAGCCCCCAGAGCCCCAGNCCCGACCCTGCTTTGCCTCTGGCGCCAGGGCTCGGTACCCTCCCATGGCGCTCCATCCTTCCACTCCTCCCCTGCGTCCCTCCCCTAGCGTCCCTCCCCTAGCGCCCTCCTCTCCCCGCCCTCCCATCGGTGCTCTCTCCCATTTCCGTGCTGGCTTCTTCCTCGGCGGCAGCGGTCACGTCCTCTTTTGAAATCATTCACACCCATTCCAAGGGTGCGGAGGTGGCCAAAATCCAAGATCCTGGGAGGCCTGGGGAGAAAACGCCCCGGAGCCTCAAGGGGGTGGGACCCAGCTTCCTGGTGTCCTGCGCACGCTGTCTCCTCTTCCTTTCCACTTAGCGCCAGGACTTGCCCCCGAATTAAAAGCCCTGGTTGAGGACTCAGTCAGCCCTTACCCTGACTCCCACCTGCCTTCAAACGCTTGTCACTTGAGCCTTCCAAAGCCTGACTAACCTAGAGTGTCCTCTGCCTAGGATCTGCTTCTCAGGTATCCCACTGTCGCTTGGAAATCTGATCCGAGCATCCGCTAAAACGCAGCTGGAAATCAACCCTCAAAATTCTTCTTCTTCCTCCGCCCCCAAACAGCTCTTGATAACAGTACTTGGGAGAGTCTAAGAGTCTTCTAGGCAGTGTAAGATGCTTCTAGGCAGCCGATGGTTAAAACACCTTGGAATTCGGAGCAAATTCCTCTTGCTGTTGCCTCAATTTTATAATGATGGCAAACACCAAGTGCTTAAGCTTGGTGTGAGTGTGCGTGCGTGTGTGTGTATGTGTGTGTGTATGTGTGTGTGTGTGTCTGATACCGTGAGAGAAGTTTTCACCGTGCTACCTCTCTTTTCCCCAGCATGTGACCAATTGCGAATTTTTCTCTTTACAGGAGGGCACACGTATAGACAGGACAACCTGTCCAAGAGTCAGAACTCCATGACTGCAGGTACAAAAGCCCAAGTCGACGGCTGTCTGACTCCACAGCCATGCTGTCTCCCTGAAGAAGCTTTCCTGCACTTTTAGACAACTGAGGCCCCTGGAAAACACCCTCAGAGCACCCTAACATGTTAGTTAGACTTGACTGCATTTGCCAGCACTGTGATGTCGCTCAGTACGCACCTCATCTGTGGGCTTATAAGGCTCTGGAAAGCAGAGATGGAGGTTGTGGTGTACCTATGAAGTGTTCATGCAGGGTAAGGTGCCTTTAGTGGGCAATCAATTCGTACTTATTCAGGAAGCAAATGATACCAGAGACCTTAGAATTTTCTGTCAGATTGCACCACCAAAAAAAGCAATAAATAAAAACGGGTTGGTATGGAATGTATATCTGTCCATCCTTAGGCGATTTAAAAATTACATCACGGTTAATGCTGTGCATTGGTATGCTATAGCCATGGGATACAAAAGGAGAAAAATTCCTGTTAGCAGCAAGCTGTCTGGGGTGTGTAACCCCATGTAATTGGGAAGCAGAAGATGGGGCCTTTTTCCACCTCTGTCATGACACAGATACCACATCTCACCTCCCTTATAGTGTCATGGGCTGAAGTCACACTGATTCCTTTGGAGTGTCTGGGTGTTTTGGAAAGGAGGTCATTGCAAGCTTTCCATGTTCTACACTTGTGACATCCTGAGATGCGGGCAAGTAGGATCTACAGACATCACTAATACGGGAATTGGGAAGCAAACGGGAAACAGGACTACTGGCTTGTGGTGAGCTCTTGGCCAAGTTCAGTTCCGGCTCCAGACTCTAAGTTGATTTGTCCCGTTGTAGCAGAGGAAGATATGGTCGTTGTAATGGTTTTCTGTTTCTTTAAGAGACAAGCCACGCCCACTCCCTCCCCC
>LOEQ01000785.1:410512-431461 GCA_001685075.1 Bramus lutescens | reverse complement strand
TGTTATTTCGGGGTATAAGCTAGCCGTGCGGGAGCCAGGCAGGATGAAAAGCAGACCTGCTCCCCACTACGGTGGTCCTGAAGACGCTCCGGGGAGCGGCCTCCTCCCTTCACACGCCTCTGAGCCCAACATTTACAGAGCACTTGGTTATTCACACTGGATTGAAACTATTAAATGGTAACAAGTGATGAAAAGGCCCAGTGACGACAACACTCAGCTTCCTTATGAGGTGTGATAAGAAATTCCACTGATTCTGAAGACCAGGAAGACCTGAAGAGGTAGTGCCTCTGTCTTCTCAGGCTCTCTCTCTCCATCTTCTGCCCACTGGTGCTGTAGAAATCCAGACCTTCTCGCTGTGTAACCTGTGTTTCTGCCCTAGTAGATGCTTGTTTCCCCAGCCCATTGGAAACTGATTTCTGACCAAAATCCCACGTGGACTACATTTAGCCTTCTATTAGACTGCATATTTCTACAACTTCTGTTGTCAGTAGGAAATTGTGTGTGTGTGTTTGTGGAGGGGGTGTCCTTGGGGTTTAAGTTTATTTATGTGCATGTGTGCTTATGTGCTCATGTGTGGCTGCCTGCCAGATGACAGCTGAGAGTCTGTTATTAACTTCCACTGTGCTAAAGCAGGGTCTCTCCTGTTTTCTGCCAGCTAGCCTACAAATTTCTAGGCAATTGTCCTGTCTCCACTTCCCTTCCTGTGATAGGAGTTTCTGGGATTACAGATGGCATGCCGCCACATCTAGCTTTGCATGTGGGTTCTAGGATAGAACTCTGGTAATCAGTCTTGAACAGTCGAGGCTTTACCTGCAGAACCAACTGCTGGGCCCAAGAAATGTGTTTTCATTCATTCATTCAAATATAAATATCTCCACAGAAACAAGCTTTCCTACCAGGAGCTGGGATTGGCAGCTAGAGAGCTTCTGTCCTTCAGAGAGACAGTAAAAGTGATATAACCAAATCAGTCAGTCCCAAGTGTGCTAGACACTGTGACCAAGTTACCCAAGGAGGCAGGCTGCAAGGACCAGTGAGCAGATACTGGCCATGAGCAGGAATTGTCTGGAAGGGGACGAAGAGAGGTGGATTTGCTGTTTTAAACAAACCTTCCTTGCATTGCTGAAGGAAGACCAGATATTTGGTGATTTCTATAGGCTAGTGAAGTCGGCAAAGCAAGAAAGCAAAACCGTTTCAGCCAATGTAACAAGCATTCATAATATCGTACAGAGAGATTTGATGTGGTTCTTCTGGAAAGCAGACAAGTCCTCTGAGCACAGAGTGCCCTGTTCTTGTAGCCCGTGTTTCTGTCAGTTCACAGACATGTTACCACACTTGCCTCACCTCCTCTAGCGGGCTGTCAGGCTCCATGGATTCTAGGAACATTGCTTCCCCCTAAAGCTTACCCCAAAGCATTGAAAGTACCTGTCACTGTGTGCCTGTGACTCTTCAGTTCCATGTTCTGTGTCCTGTTTCCTGGAGAGGTTACCCTGATGTGGGTTCCTTCCCATACCACCAGCCAGTGTGGCGGTGCTCATTTCAGCAGAGAGCATCTCCTCTGCCTGAGTACTGCACCGTGTCCTGGTCATGTGAGCTCTGATGTGTTTCTAACCATTCGGTTCTTGCTTTGTTTCTGAAGGCTCGGCCTGACTGTTGAGAACATCGTCCGTGATTGGCTTGAATGTTCCGGAATACCTAAGGTATCTGAGATAACTCTTTTAGGGACAGAGTGAAGCTTGTTGCTACCCTTTCACCCCAGGCAGTGATGCTTTTAATATGCCTATGAAAGTGCTGGCCCCCGGAAGCCACAGACTTGAGCGGATGTGACAGTGGCCCCTGCATTGTCATCCAGAGCATGCTGAGTATTTTGGGTGGAGTCTCCAAGCAACAGTTTAATACCTGCAGCGGGTTAAGCAGCTGGCTTTGGGTTCTGCCTTGGGTATAGCCAAACACAGGTGGTCTGGTTAGCCACAGCTCTTACCTGACTGTGGTGATTGTTTTCCTTCTGACCCCTGCCTTTCAGCTTCCTCTCTAGGACACGTAAGGGCCTGCATCAGGCTGCTTCTCTAACCATTTAGTCATTGCTTTGTCTTGGGGACTCAGACTCGGTTCCCTCCACCCCTCTTCAGGTCATGGGTAGAGAGAATCTTTATCTGCCTTGTGGGAACACCTAACTTAGAGCAGAAGGGGCTACTTATCTCCCAGGTACATGGTTCCAGAATCTATTGGGTAATCCCGGCTCCTCCCTAGCTAGAATGCTGGGCTAAGGACCAGGCGTACTATTGTAGTAGGCCTTGGTGACTGTGGACAGACCCCTGTGGCAGTGAAAATTTGGCCCGGTGTTCAGGCAAGCCAGCCCCTATAGCCTGCTTATTTCTGGTTTTGTGGCTGGTTATATGAGCTTTTCCTCGAGAGTGTCTGAGTGTCAATGAATGTCTGTGACCCATGAAACGCAGTGGAGGGTGTTCAGTAACCTTCAAACAAGGAGAAGCGTTACCACTAGCCCACCACTAGCTCACTGGGAGGCACTGCCTCCTGATGCAGCCTGCTCAGCTGCTTGTTTGGTTCCATCTCTCTGGGAACCAAAAAAGAAATGAAAACTAAACAAAACTGGAGAGGTGGGGCCGCGTGGGGCCTCACAGGGCCTGGAAGGAAGCACTTTAAAGTCAGGAATGTATCGAGAGCCTGTGACTTCCAAACAAGATGACTCGCTGAGAACCAGCCTCGCCCTGCAGTGTTTCAGAGGGGGCGTTTCTGGCAGTCTCTGTGGAGTTTGCTTCGTGGGCCTAAGCCAGGCTGTAGAAGGCTCCTAGGCATTCTTGGTGTGGTTGGAAGCTGGGCCGCTCCCCAGTTCCCTGCTCTGGAACAGGGCCCCTGTTTGCATCAGCTAGCCAGGAGGGAAGGAAACTCCTGTGCCCTGAGCAGTACATGCCCAGAAGCAGGCTGCCCCAGGTGGATATGAGCCTGGGCTGACCCTCCTCTTAAGGGCCGCAGGGGAGGCTGCTTCTTACAAACTGTGAAGGAATAAGAAAGAGTGAGAGCTGCCTCTAAGCTGACGGAAAAGAAGATTTCAAAATCAAGCATTAGCGGCAGCCTAGCATAAACAGACTTTCTACCTTGAACCAATGAAACCTGCTGTCGAAACAGCCAGGTGCAATGGGGCTCACTGCCTACCGCTGATCTTTCAGGCCCACTGGCATCTCCCTGAGTACTTAGCTGTTGAGTAAAACCAACCGCAGCAGACAGAATGAGGCCTGATTTGGTGCCTAGGTTTGGCTGGTGAGTGATCGATCACAGGAGCGTCTTTTCATCACCCCCTTCCCCACCCAGTTCTCTCGTTATTTCCCCGGCTGCCGGTGATCTACCTGCCCTCAGCCCCTTTCACACCCCTTGTATGTTTCTTTTTCCCCTGAGACCCTGTGGTGGCAGGAGCGTGCAGTGAATGGGACAGCTTGTTCTTCATGCCGTCATTATGATATGAAGTTACTAGCACGCTGGCCCTGGAGTGACAGCACAGCCCGGCAGGTTCACTGCTCTTTGATCTTTTCGGAATTTCAGTCCCCCAGCATTTGAGTTCTCTGATGACAGAGGCCCATGTTCTGTTAGGAGGTTTCCATCCCACAGGCTACAGAGGCTTTTTGTCTTCTCGGGAAGGTCTGCCTCAACCTTCCTTTACTGCTGTGCTGAATGGAAAAATCATAAAGAAAATAAGTGGACATAGCTTCAGGAGCAGCAGAAGCAGGCACAAGACCCACAGAGACAAAAGAGCCAACCTCCTTAAGAATACTTTAGCCCCGTAACGTTTGGCTTGGCAGAGACTGAACTTGTCTGTGTTCTTAGTCATGTTGCCTTTTATGACAGTTTCTCTATGAAAACATTGCACATTTAGTTTAGAATATAAAAAGCTTGTAAATAAGAAAATTAAGATGGCCTAGAGGTGACTTTAATTTTTCTTTGCTGTGATCTTTGAGGCAGGGTCTGATGTAGTCCATGCTGACCTTGGACTTTGTCACAGCTGAGGCTGCCCCCACCCCCCTGGCAGTACCTTCTTAGTGCTGGGGTTCCTTCCAAATGTGTGCCACCGTGGCTGGCGTCCAGAGAAAACACTGGTATACATCTTTGCAGCCATTATTCAGAATCTATAAGTATTATTTTGCCCTCTCTCTTTCTTTTTTTGTTTTCAAGATGCAGGAGGTAGAACTCATGGCTCTGTGCATGGTGGATATTCTCTCTGCCATGTATAAACTAAAACCAATAAGCTCCTGTAGCAAGGCCAACCAGAAGCAAGTTCTAACCTTGGGTTCGCTGCTGCATCAGACTCAGTGGTGATCCAGACCTGCTGACAGCCCGCCTCCTGTGAGCCTCACACCTGCTTTCTGTGCTGTGCAGTAGGTACCCAGCCTCTTAACGATAAATGAGAACTTTTTATTCTAAGAGCTTTAGACGGCACTTTCCTTTTTCATTTCGTATGGAGAGCAAATGGCCATGGTGCTTCCTGAGAAATGGTACAGGACCAAATTTGTCGGCTCCCCAACCCCATCTGGGAATAGTATACAGCTGTCTCCTGGTGTCCGCCAGGGATTTGTTCCAGAACCCACCTGCGGATACCCAGCCCTTCTGTACAGTGTCTTAGTGTGTGCCTACAGCCATCTCGATCTTCCTGGCTGCCATGACGCCGTTGCCCAGATATTTGATGGGCACACAATATCGGTGCCGTGCATGCTTGTTTTTTTCATGCCTGCCCTAAGACCCTCCTCGCTCACACAGTCAGGTTTTCACCTCTGTTGTGACGCTTCTGTGCAGAGCACTAGAGACGGCATCTCTCCATCCAGGCTCTTTGGTTCTCCTTGGTTTAATTGCTACAGATCTCCGAAGCCTCCTCTAATTCCAAGATTCTTCCTCAGCTTCTCAAGTCCTGAGGTCCCTGTGTAAGCAAACCCTCAATCCTATTCCCCAGAACCTGCACACATTTCCTCAGCTGTGTTTTGCCTGGGCTAGAGCAATAGCTAATTAGTCATGTGACAGCCAAGCCCGTTTCTATCTGTTTGTCATCCATGTCGATTTCAAGTGAGTTTCCCCAAAACATAGTTCAAATCCATTCTCAATGAAACTCTCTCCATTGGCAGTGTGCTGAGGATGCTCTCTGGCACACTGGTTGGTGCTTTCAGTGCTTTCCAAGGCTGTCCTGTTCAGAGCTGTTTGTCCCAGCTCTAGGCATACTTGGGCAGCCATAACTGCCAGACCCCAAACATCAGTCTCTTTCACACACGCTCTTTCCTGTCTAGCAAGTCTTCTGTCTCCTGTTTTGAATCCATAATTACTGGCTTTATGTTGTTGCTATTTGAGTGTCTCAGGCTGTCTCTTAGCCTCCCTCCCAGGAAGAGGTTACATCCGATCATCCCCACATTACCATGCTGAACCTGCCTCCTTTCTTCTGCTGAGCCCCTTTGGATGCTCCAGGTTCATTGTCTGATAGAGCAGTGGCTGACAATGCATAGCATTAACTACTTGAACTATATCTATCGTACCCACACACCTAAATTTTATTTAGTTGGTTATTGAGACAAGGTCCCATTGCATAGTTGAGGCTGAACTAAAGCTTGTCATGTAGCCCAGGCTGGTCTGAGACACACAGACCCTGAGTTTCTGTCAGGGTCCCTGACAAGGTTCTGCCTCCTGAGTGTTGGATTGCAGCCCTGGCCTGAGTGGCTGAATCTTAAATCTAATCTAATTTTTCTAAATTTAAAAGCTATTAAGACTAGTATTGCTTGCCACACATCTCAGGTATAATAATGACTCTACTTTTCAACTGTAGATTTTATGAAATAAAAGTATAAAACAAGTATTTCTGATTAAAATTAATATCTAAATTGAGATTAAATGTGCAAAACATCAGCTTAAGAAGCCCCACACCAATGAAGAAGAACAGCAATAAGAAGAGGAGGAGGAAGGAAACAAAAAGGAAAACAAAACATTTCTTTAATTTTAAAGAGTCTGCCACATATTGAAGTGCAGTGTTTGAGTGCATAGCCTCACACGTACAGTTGGTGCTTCAGGCTCTACACAGGGTCAGTCAGCTGCAGGGCAGAGTATTTGAAGCCATCTCTGAACTGAATGCCTGCAGACCTCCCAGAACAGGAGTGTACCCTCTGCAGGTTTTGAACCAGCTGGGACAGGTGGAAGGCCATGTGCTGTTCCTGCACCACTTTACATAAGGGGCTGGAGTGTCTCTGGGGTCGTGCCCACAGGAGTCATGGGCCAGTCCTTCAGATACTGTGAGATGAACTAACCTAGTAAAACTTTATCTGCTATGCCTCACTTCTAAGATGTAGCAGCTGCATTGAGTGTCATGGGACATGCTTATAATAACTGCAGCCCTGAAACAAGGAAGATCACGAGTTTCAGCCGCGTGTGGACTACAGAGCAAGTCTCTGACTGAAAACAATAACAAAATTACAGCTAAAAGATTAATAATTAAAAATGTTTCCGTGTGTGGTATGTATATGTATATATGCACTTGTGTGTTGTTGGGGGGGGTGTACATGCAACTACGGTGGCCAAGGGTTAACACCCAGCATCGTCTTCTATCTCTCTCTGCCTGGGTTTTCAAAGACTTACTTTTGTTTGTGTATGTGCATATGAGTGCGCGCGTGTGTGTGCGTATATGCACTGTGTCAGATCACCGAGAGCTAGAGTTACTGTCAGTATTGCATCACCAGCATGGGTGCTGGGAACTGATCTTCAGTCTTCTGCAAGAGCTCTCTGAACCTGGAGCTCATCCATCGTCTAGACTAGCTTGCCCACCAGACTCCTGAGATCTACTCTTGCCTCTGCCCCAGCACTAGGACAGCAGGTGCTTGCCTCCATCCCTTCTCACCGCCACAGCTGAGATGCTTAACTGCTTTGTGTGTTGTTGAGTGGAACTGTTCTCGTGGCCTGTGTGTGTGTGTGGTGTTGAGCAGAACTGTTCTGCAGCTGTTAGTTGGGTTAACATGTGAGTCATCATACCTTAAAGTCATCCACAGAGTAGACCTAAGTGAATCTATCTCAAGTTTATAAAGTCTGTGAGTCAAAGTAGATGAGAAATCCAGGCCTCTGTTGCTTATCCACAGATGCTTTATCCACAAGTAAAGAGTTGGTCTGCAAAGTTCAAGCAGGCCTCTCAAAGGCAGGAACTAATACGCACCTTGTTTCTGCTCTCAATTTCCACTATTCATCATCTTGTTCCCAGGGGTCTGAACAAGTCCTCACACTAATTTAAGAGAACCTCGGCTCCATCTGCACCTACACCTTCTCAGAATGACGCACCCAGCAATAGCGTCAGAACTAGCAGTAACGAGGGCAGCACAGAGGACAGTGAGGTACTGTCGAGCAAGCTGCATCATAAGTCCCGGAAAGGGCAGAGATCCACCACAATTCCCACACTGCCTGAGTTCCAGAACCAAGAACAGAAGGTTATTTTGCCATCTTGGGGAAGTGGTGCTACTTTTCCAAATAAATGTCTGGAAGTTGCCAAAGGTCACACAAGCCAACAATGGAAGATGGGAGCCCTACAGGGGAAAAGGGGGAGTCACAGGACTAAGGAAAAGTGGTCGGGTCTACTTCAGAGGCTTTGTGTGTAGAGAATGCCAGCTGGCTACCCAGGAGGATGACTTGGAAGCTTTCTGTGGCATGCTCATAATGTTTTCTGAATAATAATAGAGGCTATTAGAATACTTAATCCCAGGGCCTAATGGTGAGCTTCAGGCCAGTGAGAGGCCCTGTACCAAAGGAGGGGCGTGGCCTTCGTGAGGATGACCTCAGGCCTCCACCACAGACGTGTATATGCACATACATGCATATGCAGTAAGAGTGAATAAGTAGCCTTGTAGAGCAAGCCAGCTGATGTAAATGCCCATTTTATAGTGCCAAGATCCCGGCAAGGATAGGAGAGGGCCCCAGAGAATCTGATAGTGGAATAAGAGCAAAGGTCTGTGTCTCTTAGGATCGCAGATTGAGCGCTGTGCCATCTGTGTTGGTGGATATGTGCTGGTCAGGCCCACATCCAAGGCTTCATGTGTACTGGTGATGTGCCTCACCCTTGAGCTGCTATTTTTAGCAACTGAGCATGTATTTTTAAAGCAATGTATGTATGATTCATGTGAGAGCGGCTTTCTTAGTTAAAAAACATTAGAGAACTTTTTCCTTGAAGAAAAACAAAGTGAAAATTCTAAACTAGGCCAGATTGATGCAGATACATTCAGACATGTGGCACCAGTGGAAAGAAATCAAGTATTTGTTTAGTAAACTAAAATAAATCTTTTGTTCCTTTTGAGGCAGAAGAAAAAGGAAGGGTAATGGGCTTTGGAAAGGTGGAGAACAAGGCATGGTGAGGCTTTCCTGTGATTCCAACAGGGGGCAGAGGTAGACTAGGGCTAGAACCAGATCCTACCTCAAACAAGAGAGATGGAGTTGGTGGTGAGTGGTTCAAGTGATTTGTTAGAGAGGCCGAGTCCCTGCTAGAAGAATGGTCCCTGATGGCTTGGGTCAGAGACCACTGGTCATCAGGACCACTCCGGAGCCTGTCCCTACTCATTCACAAGCCAGCCCCTACTCATTCACAAGCCAGCAAGCTTGTTGTGTAAGCTAGCCGTGTGATGGCACTCACGTGATGCCCTTCAGAGTCTAGCATGCTGCTCACAACAAGCAAGACAACCCTGTAGGATTTCTCTATAACGAGGCTTCTTTGAAAGAGCTCTTTAGAGAGGAACGTGTAAACTCAGAACTGGGAGGAAGAGAGCTGCTGGGAGAGTAACTCTGTCACGGCAGCCCCCCAGTGCTTTGTAAAAGCCGTTCCAGCCCCTCTGGTTAGCTTGTCCTCTTCATCCCTTTGTCCTTTCTGAATTGGAGGAGCAGGCCAGTGAGCTCACACCTTGGTGCTGCCTGACGTCACCTAGCATCATTACACATCTTGATGGTAAAATCTGGGATTTTGAGATAGTGGCTCCCAGTGGGGCCTTCCTCAATGTCCAGGGCATCTTGTTACAGTTCCTGCCACCAGAGTATTCTGCTTCTAGAGAACAGGACCATTCTTCCTTCTCCATTGTGAAGAACCATTATATGGTACCAGATAGGTTTGATGTTTGCATGGTGCATTTGTTGGGCACACCTCCTCTACTTTATCTTTTCTAGTTGGCACAATTTTCTGTCTACCTTAGTATTGCCAGCTAGGGACCTGTCCTGGAGAGCCATGCCTACTTTCCTCGCCATGGTAAGATGAGCCCCATGAGAAGTGGTGTTTTTAACCTAATAACTCAGCATGGCTCCATCTTTGCTTTTGGTGGACATAGGCACACAGCAGAGGGCCCTGAGCCATGTGGTGTTTGCTTTTTCTTCTTGAACCTGTCTTCTCCTTTTCTCACCCTGCAGGCTTCTCCAGATAACATGACAGACGTGCAGAACTCTTCTCTTAGCTGTCTGTAAAGGCCAGCCCTGTGTGTGGACTAGAGCTTTGCATGGGAAATGTGGACTTTTAGTGTACCTAAGAGCTCATTGTTTCTGGTATGAGTGGCTGCAGATTAGCTTGCTTTGGCCTTTGGTGGATACTGCCCATCTTCCCTTGAAGTAGAAACCAGATTAGATGGCAAATATCAAACCATCAAAATGAAAAATGAGAGGAGGCAAATGGTCATAAAACCATCTTTCCATATCAGCTGCAGCACTGAAGGGAAGTTATCCGCATCTCTTGACTTTTCAGTGCTGAGTTCTCAGCTCAGGTCCTCAGCTCCTTTCCTCTGTGCTGAGAGCAGGCAGCCAACCCGTGAGACACAGTCAGGGTAGGTCAGTGGTTGTCGGACCCCCGAAGTCCACACGGGTTTACAAAAGGGCAGTGTGGAGATTAGTGCTCCCTAATGAGAGTTTCGGTCATTCATCAGAGGCCCTGTCCTTCCAGGTGCGTCCTGTGTCCTCTGCCCGCGTCATACCTCTGGTCCATTATCACAGCGTAAGGTCCAAGTGGTTTGACACATAAAATGCGAGACGACCTCACTGCAGTGAATGAGCAAGAGTGCAGGCTGGGTGAAGGGTCAGCAGGATCTCCTTCAAGGTGACGGTTTCACAAGCCCCTGTACTGTGGGACTCTGATAAGTAGTGTTGCTACTGTTCTGGTAGTTCAGATGTTGGACGTAGCTTGGAGCAGCTTTCTTGCCACGGAGCTGTGTGGCACTGAGCGGACCCTTGTTTGATACTTCACTGCTTCTGGACCCGTGCACCACACCACTCTTGCGTTGTAGGTGCCTGGTCACCTCTAAGAGGAGAGCCTTTCTCTCCTTGGAATCTGAATTAGGCTGGGTTTGAGACCCAGTGTGGCAGCTGGGAGGACTTTCACCTCCCTGCGTGGTGTTCTATAAACTTTATCAAGAAACACTGTTTCTACTTGTTTGTTAGCCTTCCAAGAGATGAGTGAGAAGAAGTCCAGGTAACAATCAGATTACAGGACCTGTGTGCCTATGTCTAAGGAAGGTGCTGGTCTCAGATACAAGTCAGCTACCCACAGGTGTTATTCTGTCTGACCAGCAATAGATAAGAACACTGCTGAGCTTGTTGGCCTACAGATGGGTAAACACCATAGGCCATTCTTCATGAGAGAGAGAACAGCAAACAGCTCCTTCATGGCTTTTGTCTACACGTGCCTGGAGATAATGTTGCTGAAGGACAGGTCGAATCCAGAAGACACCTCCCATAGTCTGGCTTTCTGTTTAAATCATTAGACTATTTACTGCTTACAAAGCAAAACACGCTGACCCGGCGCAATGCTGCCCACGTTTACGAGAAACCGCCACTCTCACAGCAGAGCCCTGTGGTGGTCCTTACATTGAAAAGACAGAACCTATTTGGGGTTGGGATGATCAAACCCAGATGCTTTTCTAAAATTATATATTTCAGTGCATTTATATGTCTGTTACAAAGTGTGCTACATGCTAAAAATATTTTCCTTTGTAGGCCAAGGGAAATTGCAAACCACACTGAGAGAACAGACATAAGATGGTTTTTATGTGTGCTGAGGGCACCCTGGTTGTTACCAGCCTCAGCTTTACAACCACCACCATTTGGGCCCCAAAGCTTCACAGTTCAATTCTTCTTTAATTTTAGCAACTTTATTGCCATAAAAACATACAGGCGGGCAGCCAAAGTCAATAGGTAGAACTCAGGACCAGGGCTCCATGGCAGCAAGAGATTAGAACTCACTGGAGACGCCTTCAGAGGTGCTCTATGTGTCCTGGAATGGGGAGTCACCCTTGTCAAGCAAAGGTTTAATCTGCTTTTCTTTCCTACGCTCTTTTCCCCCTGTGGTGCTGTCTTTCTGCTCTGTGTCACCAAGCAAACATGTGCTTCTCTTCAAGACCCTTCGTGTCTGCATGTGTCATGAAGTCCATTTCTCCAGAATTCTCACTGGCTTTCCCTCCTTGAAGTGTGTTTATTTGGTCACTGGTTTTGTAGTTAGGAACATCTGCCTGAGTCTCAACAAATCTGCTAAGAAACTATGTATAAAACCCAAGAATATATAGTTGTCTACTATCTTAATGCAGTTTTTAAATCTCCAGTGTGCAAGTCCTCCTCTGTCACTTTCCAACTTAGTTTTTAATACTTTTTTAAATCATTTGTCTGGTGTGTGTATATCCTGTGAGCACAGAGGCTAGAAGAGCCCATCTGACTCCTGGAGCTGGAGTTGCAGGAGGTTGTGAGCCGCTGGATGTGGGTGCTGGGGACTGAACTTGGATCTTCTGGGATAATAGGAAGAACTCTACCTACTGAGCCTTCTCTCTAGCCCCTCCAATTTTGGGGATTTTTGTTTGTTTGTTTTTGAGTCAGAGTCTCTGACTAAACCTGGGACTTGCCGGTTACTAGACTGGGGCTGGTTGTCAAGCCTCTGGGATTTCCCTTATCTCTGCTGTCCACTTCTGGGGTCATACTTCTGTTTTTATGAGTTCATGGGATCCAGATTCAAGTCCTCATGCTTTCAAAGCATGGGTTTTGGCCATGGAGCCATCCCCCCAGCCCTAAGAACTGTATTTTTAAATATAACTGCATTCTTTCCTCTTTCCCCATCTTGCATATCAGCACACCCAGGAAGAAAGTGAGGCTTTGCTCAGTATATGATGCATGATGCTGATGTACTTCTACCCAGAAGTCTGCAGGATAAACATTGTTGTGTCCTTTCTATATAGATGAAGAAGCTGACTCTGTCTGACCCGGAAGCAATGCTGACTAGCGCATTGTGTTTCTGACGTTTGCACAGCTGTGACTTTGTCACACTGACAGATTCAGAGAGCATAGTATGGATGGACATCTCACTATATGGTCTTTGTCCCTGTGTCCTGGCACTGAGTATTTCTATGTATCCCAGGCTGGCCTTGACCTCTCGATTCTCCTGACTCGATGTTATGAATGCGGAGATTGCGGATGTGACCACCACATCTGGCTTTGTTTCCTGTAGCAAAATATGGCTTATTGTTTTATATGAGAAGGGTCTGGTAGTGGGATTATTGTAATAAGGGATATGAGAAAGAGAACTGCTTCTCCTATCTGCCACTCACCACTGGAAGGGACAGGTGCTCATTTGCAGTGGCTCAGATGGGCCACACCTCTACAGGCTCCGCCCAAGGATACTACGTCTCTGTGGTTGTCAGGTCTGGCTTTTTTGTTATGATGTCACAACCCAGTTATTTTTGAGACCTTTGGAAGTTTACTTTGCTTCAAAATACCAGACAGGCTGTTGTTTCCAGGAAAAATGTGGGAGTGGAGGGGGTACAGGAATTGAAGATTACTGTTCTGTCTGCTTTGGCACCATCTCATTTCACACTCAGTAAAGTGTGTGTTTCTCACGGGCTCAGAGGGGTTGTGTGATGCGAATGTTCAAGAAGCAGAGACAGAGTGCCCTGCTCTCAGTCCTCAGCGGTCCTCCCCATTGCACCTGGGCTTCATCCCGAGACAGTGATAGCTTCAACAGCAGCAACAGCCTAGTTGGTTGTGCTAACCTGTTTTCCGGTGACCTTAAGACCTCAGATAGCAAGGAAGACAGGAAGCAGAGCTAAAGGAGACCACAGTATTTGTATAATAGGTTAAACCACAGCAGGAAAATAGTCAGGACAAGGCAAAACCTGGTGGCAGGGCATTCACCCAGCACACATAAAGCCTTGGGTTCCATGGGCAACTCAGAGAAGGGGAGGGCCCTAGGATACTGTGGGCTTTGATCCAGTCTGAGGTACCCAATAGAAACGTGAATTGTCTGGTGGGATTTTGCACTGTGACTCTAAGGGGTGCAACTTTTTCCTGGTGTCTGACTGCTGGGGCACAGAAGTTGTGCTCTGTGTGGAGTGGCTGGATTGATCCCCTCTAGAGAGCAGCTATGTTTGGTATCTAGAGAACAAAGAAGATTTGCTGCTTGGCTGATCAATGTGGGATCAAGTTCACATTCCCCAGCACCCATTCTTCCACCTCCACACACAGTGGGTGGAGGCAGAGGGAGAGAGGACAGGTCCTTTTTCACCCCGGGAGATGCGAGCTCTGGCTTCCCTAATATGGACACAGCTGGTCCTGGGGAGCAGTAAACATTGACTTAATCCAGTCCTGGAGGACCATCTCGGGAAGAAGAAAGGGACCCGCAAGCAACCGGCACAGGTCCTTGCATTGTTTTCCCGGAGCGCCCCCTTCTATGGAGCTAAGTGTTTGGTGAACAACACCCTGGAAACTGGCTTTCTGTCATAATTATTCATATTACAGTCAGCAGCCATAGCCTCCAAAGGTGGCAGATTTTACATGTCTCTGTGAGAGATTTTTATAATACTTGTTAATAGAGATGATTCAGGCCCAGTATTCTGTTTGCAAATTGTGACTTGCTTAGGTTCCTTTTGGAGGCCTGACGGCAGGCAGTCTAGTCCGAGTGGGCAAGTTTTATTAAAGAAGAGATGTTTCTGGAGCCCTAGACTCCCTAGACAGCCCCATGCCCTTCCACACACGCGTCTGTATGCTGTACAGTACCGTACCATATCAGCACCCAGGAAGTGATGGGAAGATACCCATGTGTGCTGTCGACTTTCCACCTAGTAAAATACAAACGCACCATATGTCTGTGCCTGTGCCTTTGGGGAGATGTTTGTCATTATTTCTCCAAGAGCACATGCATGCATGCGAGTGTTTTCTAAGCAAGGGAACCCATTTCGTCAGAGCAGGCTGCCCACACCTCAAGGAAGTCAGCTAGCATGGGCTACTCTTTAATGGAGCACTCCCTTTGAACACAGTGAAGGATCTTTTCCATTGGATCCTAAGCTAGCTCTGTAATCAGACCATGGAAAGTGTGGGCAGTGCTATAGGTCAGCATTAGACCAGGCCACCTGAAGACAAATGCTAAAATCTCTGTGTTAACCCAGAGTCTCACAGGGACTCCTTGCTTCTGTGAGGAAGAACCATGGGATCTTGTTTTAAGTCTTTCCGTGTGCATGTCTAATGCATGGCTTTTATTCCTAACTACACGCTATGGGAAATGCTCCCTGTGTCAAGCCCATCAGCCCGTCCTCCTCCTCACCATGTCCCCTTCTGCCCATGGGAACCCGCTGTCACAGAACGTGGTATGTGGTCACCCTCTGTTTTATTGGCTTTCAGAGTTGGATTCCCTCCAAGCGTCTGTATTTTTTAGAAATTGTTAGATATGGGGCATCATTTAAACCACCCAATTTAGTGGTTCTTGGCATTGACACATTGGGATCACTAAAAAGGAGGAGCTTAAGATGACTCTGAGGTATAAATCTTAGTGGTCACCTATACATTGTGATTTGTAACACCCCCACCCCAACACACTGCCTCTCACACATCAACACACCCCAAACACCCCAACACACCACCTCTCACACATCAATACACCCCAACATACCCCAATACACCCCACATACCACAACACACCACCTCTCACATATCAACACACCCCAACACACCCCACACACCCCCAACACACCTGGCCTCTCACATGTCAGAGGTGGGAACCACAGGTGGAAAACCCCATATGTAATTTTGTATTTCACCTGTGACCTCTCTTTAAGATCATGGTACCTGGGAGTGAATATCAAGGTCACATAAAGAATTACAGTCAGGGGCTAGGGAGATGGCATAGTCAATAAATCCACAGAACACTTGTAATAAAGCCCAGCACTGGGGAGGAAAGACAGCCTGTAGCTACCTTGTCCAATGAGGGTCTCCAAAGCTGATGTGAACAGATCCCAAGGACCAGCACCTGAAGTTGACCTCTGACCTCCACATGGACATGCATACGTGCATGCGTGTCTGCATATTCACACATTAAAGATCTACAGCCATACTCCTGATGAAGGACGTAGGATGTTGTCTCTTCCAGCAGACGTTAGAGGGTTGGATTATATTCTGTGGTCCATGTTTTGATGTGGGGTTAACTGGATCCACAGAATAAACAAGGATTTTAAGTGATGCTCCCTTGTTCCATCAAAACCTAAGGCCAGGCCAGACGAAGTGCTAAAGGCACTGGAATTGCCCTGACTCAGCGTCTCCATGCTTAAGCTGGTACCTTGTGAGACACAGGTGGGGCAGCTTGGGTGTCCAGTGCTGTGTAAACCACTCCTGTTGGAACTGGGCTGTTCTGGTTCTCTACCCGTTACCAAGGCTCTGTGGTCTCTCATGGCTGGTACTTCAGTCTTCAGGTCCAGCCCTTCGGGTTCTAGTAGCTGCCTTGCTGCTTGTTTCTGATAGTTACACCTTGATATGTAACAACTGCTTCCTGTCTTGAGTACCCAAAATGTGGCATTAGATTACTGCCCTCCGTGAGAAAGATGGCTTAGAGATGCCAGACAGCTGTTAGCACCAGACCCTGACAGAGTGTCCAGGTGTTCGTAACAGCATCCATGTTTCTGCGTCAGTGTGGTGTCCTCCTCCTGGCTGACTAAACCTGCTCTTCTCGTTTGCAGGAGGGTCTCCATCATGCTTATGCGTCCAGTGTCCATCTTCCCTGCCAGCTTTGGTACCATTCAGATAAGACATTGGGTCCGTCAGCATTTTTGTGACACCCGTGTGTTACATTCCGGTGGTGTTTCCTAATATTTTCTTTGACCTTTGTAGAGAACGTAATCATCATCATATGGCCTTAGCTTTACACATACATACATGTGTTACATTCCGGTGGTGTTTCCTAATATTTTCTTAGACCTTTGTAGAGAATATAGTCATCATCATATGGCCTTAGCTTTACACATAACGTCCAAGTGCTATGCTAACGGAGAGAAATGCTGGAAACATGGCATTTTTCCAGTCCATCAAGGAGAAGTGGAGATTAAAGGGGAAAATTAAAATCCCAATACTTTATTTTATCATTGTCTATCCTCCCAAAATGGAGCTAAGGCTGCTTCCAAAGCAGATAGATACTGCAGAATTTGGCAGGAAGATGGGCAAGGAGCATAGTTAATATTCCACAAACTGTCCCTGAGGTTCCTATCCTGGCTAAGGAGAGTCCCCAAAGCACCAAGTATTGGGGAAGATTGATAAACTAGTTTTGAGAAGGTGAAAACCAGGAGCCTAGTCTGACCACTCCTGACACTGATACCAGAGAGAAGTAAAAATGCCAAAAACAATAGCTCTCTTCCTGGTAAGCACAGCCATGAGTTTATGGGGCCTTTTCTCGCTGTCTCTCCATAAAGGACAATGGCATCTCACCAGACCTACATGGTAAGAGGCCAATCCTAGAGCACAGGAAGATGAAGGCCAAGGCCAGATTTATGGAGGTCTGACTGAACCTAAGAATGAACTCTTATCATGTCCCTTGTGGAAATTTAAACAGCAGTAGTGCAGGAATATTTGGGAAGTGTGTGTGTGTGTGTGTGTGTGTGTGTGTGTAGCTGTGATTTACTTATTGATTTACATTTTTTTTTTTAATAACAGCACTCTTAGTTACCATATCGGAGAGGATCATGGGGTGGTTGTTTTGGGGCAGAGAGTACAGCTCAGTAGAGGAGTCCTCGCTTAGGGTACACAATGCAAGGCTCCTTCCTCGGTACTGAAAGTATAAGGGGGAGAGCATCTTACTCATTGTCCAGTTGGCTGTGTTCTGCAGAGGGTTCCGGGTAATGCCGATGAGTTCAGGGCTGCACTTACAGGCAGGAAAATATAAGTCTGGGCAGGGACCAGAGTCCACAGTGGGCCGTCTGGTATGAGCCACGCGATTCTTCTGAAAATAATGCCGTGGAATTACACTCACCTAGCAAGGCTAAAATCCCCCTTAGAAAGAAACTAGGGCCTTTATCCTAACACTGATGAAGCAGACAGTACCATCAATTCTTCTAAACTCAGGGAAAGCAGGCATGAGGCATGTTACATTCTTGCAAATTTAAAGCTGTAACACTTTGCCAGTCGGCTCTCACTCCTGACTTGTTCCTGCTGCTTACTCTAAAGGTCACTCTCTTTCCAGGCCCCCTGGATTCCTGCTGTTCGTTTTGTTTTGTTGGTTTGTTTGTTGCTCAGCCTGGTCCAGAACTCCCAGTCCTGCCATAGCCTCTGCAGTGATGACATCACAAATGTGGGCTACCATGCCTGCTGTATGTTAGTAACAGAGTGCTTAGCTTGTTTGGGAGCCAAAGTCCTTGGCTTCCCTCTGCAGATGGTTCTCCCTGACTTTACCTAGGGAAGCATAATTTTCTGTCTCTCGGAATAATTAAAGGGCTCCCCATGTTTACCCTACGGGGTTTCCTGTGGGCTCTACGCACCCCTCTGTGCTATGCTTCATTCACCAAATAGAAGCAGGAAGAGAACACCCACCCCTATCAATACGAGATTGGCATCACTGCCTTTTCCTGTGAGAGGAATAACTTCCTCTTCCACAAAAAAAGAAAAGAAAGGAAAAGACACCCAAAAGCAACGTTCTCTGAAAATAATCTCCAGTTTCTGCATAGAGCATGGATTTGTTTGAAAGCAGAGGCATTTCCTCGGGCTCTGAAATTGCCTTTGACTGTTAGGAACTGCTTTGACAAAAAGTTTTTTAGAAAAACTTCCTTTCTAAATATGCCTGTCAACTAGCTGAGGCATTTAAAAAGACAGAATTCAAACATAAAGTGGTCCATTTTTAAAAGGTAGCTTGGAAGTGCTTTTGCCACTCTGGAAGATGCTAGACTATTCATCCCGACTGCGGAATTCAGTGTTTTTAAAGGCTTCTCTACAGCCTGCTGACATTTATATCAACTCATAAGCAAGGAGGGATTTAAGTAAACAACAGAGAAATGTGCTCAGGTTGTGTTGAACAATAAAAACACTAATTTTTCTAGTGTTACATTTCATTCTGACTTTAGCCCCCCAACACCATTCTGAGCTGTAATTTGAATTACTGGTTACAGGGACCTTTCATTTTCTGTTTTTGTTTTTTATATCATTTTAGAAATGTGTTCCTTTAAAAAAATTCAAAAGCATAATTTTGTGATTCTTACAAACGGTGATATTCTAGCAGTTAAAGAAATTGGAGTTAGAGAAATAATCATCATAAGATCCCCACACACACTTGAACTGTGTGCCGTGTGTTACTCTGTCCCTATGTACTTCTATTCACTTTAAATAAAATTTTATTACATTTATTTATTTAGCATGTGAATGTGTGTTGGCACAGGTACCATGGTGTGTGTGAAGGTCAGAGGAAAACCTCTGGGAGTCAGTTCTCTCCTTCCACCAAATGGATCCTGGGGATTGAACTAAAGTTATTAGGCTTGGTAGTGAGTGGCTTTATCCACTGAGAGATCCGGTTCCATTCGCTTTTAAAACATTGAATGTTTGTTGTGTGATGGGCAGTACTTTTAGACAGAAATCAAGAACAAAACAACAGGATGTTACCCTTCCAAGTGTGCTTAGGAGGGAGGCATTTGACCGGTTAATAAGAAGAAAAAGTAATAGGGTGGTAAGATGGCTTAGTGGGTGAAGGTGGGGGTTGCCAAGGCTGACAACCTGAGTTTTGTCTCCATATCCCACAAGGTAGGGGAGACCTGACTCGCAAATTGTCCTCTGACCTGTACACACATGGCATGGTGTATGCACACCCACACTCCCCCACACACATACCCACAGGATAAATTAATAAATAGTCATAAAAATTGTACCAAACTAAGTGAGCCTAATATAGGATGTGGGCTTTAATTGCGGCATCTTAACACTGGCTCTTCAGACATCAGAAATGTAGAATGTAATTGCATTTTATAGATTACACAGTAGCAATGGTAGATAATATGCTTTCTGGAGATCGGAAAATTTTAACTGCTGTAAAAATGAGGTCTTGGTGACAAAGAGGGAAGGAAGCCAATACAGGCAGGGTGAATACTGGGGAATACTAGAATTTGAACTGGATAGTGAGGAGGGATCTTTCAGACGTGATATATGGGTTAAGAGCCAGAGGCAGGCAGTGTGTTTTCCATAAAGCAAAACGATGGCGTTGTAATTTCCTTTGGACAGACATTCGTAGCTTCCCTCTGGAAGGGGTTGTGGACAAGGGAACAAGGCGGAGGCATGCAGAGTGGATCTCAGCTTTGGAAGTTCAGGGAGTCAGAGCCCTTGTGCCCCTGTGCTGGGCCAGGATGACCAGCGTTCCAGATCTGTGCTCTCATTACCAGTGGTTCTGTGGGGTTATGGATCTGAGAGCAAGCTCACATGTGTGTTTGAGATTACAATCAAATGAAAATTATAAGGCAGGAAATAAAAGCCTTTAAATATTATCCAGCCATAACAGGTTCTCATAGATGTCTGTGTAAACTTAGTTTATATTAGTTACCTTTCTTCCTTTTAATAAACTCTTTGCATTGAGCGGTTTATGTTAGTGTTCCTAAAGGTGGTAAAACATCCACGGGGAATAATTGAATAAAACAGTGTCTGCCAGGGTGAATATATATTGAGTCTTGAATTGTGAGCAGCACGAAGCTTGAATAATTTAAAGTTCTCTTTCTGTTTAAAATTAAGTAGATCTGCTTAATGCATGTTGATAATTTATATGTTTACGTGTATGCGTGCTTCCAGGCTTTCCAAATCGTTAACTATTTCTATGCTTTCCTCTTAAAGGAGGATAAACTTGGTTGTGATGGATGAACATTTAGGTAAAGTCACTGAGACACTTAGTAAATGAATACGCATTTTAGTACCTGGATAATGAGGTACAAAACTGACTTCATCTACTTACCTTCTTGAGTTAGTTTTTGGTTTGGTTTGCGTTTCTAGAAATAAAAACACTGCTAAGAATCCCCCACTCGAGCAGGCCTGTTGTTTATTTTAGGACATAGGCATCTTTAGAGGCCACATGAGGGTCCGGCTGTGCTTGGGAATGGAGGGACAATAAAGTTTTCCACTCTGATGTCTCATTAAAGCAGCTCCTCTTTGTGTAAAGTACTCCGTGGCAAAGTTGCTTCTATTTAAAGTCCCGAGTTTGATCTTGGCTTTGATCTAAACCTTTTGATCTTGAAAGAAGGATAGACTAGCAATAAAGAGTGCCCGACAGACTTTCTTTAAAGAAATGCGATAAAGTTAAAGGGCGGTCAGAGTCAGCCAGTACGGGCGGCACCGCAGCCTTTCCTCAGGCCTGGTGGGCACGGAAGACGGAGGAAAATGGGGCGAGTCCATCCTTGACTGTGGAACAGGACCGCCCCCCTTCCACCCTCGTGCTATGCCGGTCCACGGGGAGACACGCACAGGGGACTCCCCAGGTCACCTGCCACCTTGGAGGTGCTGGCAGGAAGCTTCCTCCGGAACCCTGGCTCAGGATGGGATGGAGGATTCTTCCCTCAGCCACAGCCTCAGACTGGACCGGGAGGTGTGTGGCGGGGGTGGATGGATGGATGGGTGGGGAGAGGCGTATGGGGGCGCAGGCCCGGCAGAGGGTGCTTTCTGAGAACAATAACAGCGGGGGACCTGGGAGCCTACACCTTTAAGGCAGGCCCC
>LOEQ01000785.1:388320-399053 GCA_001685075.1 Bramus lutescens | reverse complement strand
GCCGGGACAGCCAGGCACCCACAGGGGACAATAAAGTGGCGTGTCCCGTAGGGCATTTGTTGCAGACCTGTGGCATAAAAGTGTCTGTGTGTATGTATGTATGTAGTATTAATGTGTATTGAATCAAGTGTAAGTGGCCATCGTACATTGGAATGAAGGGTAGCATCACCCTACTGCCCTCCCTGCAGTCCTCAGATATTTTTAGTAGATATGTTTCCTAGGTTTTGTTTTGTAATGTTTCCATATTTGTGCATGTTCATACCTTGATGAGTTTCAAATTTAGTTAAGGAAAATTTTCTTTCTGTTTGTGCTCAAAGCTTTGAGTGTTCTACTCAGGCATTTTACCACCGAGCCACATCCTAAGTCTGTGAAATTTTCTTACTATTTTTTGGGCTTTGCTTGTAGGGCCAGTCAGACCATCCCTGGAAGGGTAGTGATACAATTAAAACTACACATGGAACGTGAAGGTTCGGTCCCCGAGAACAGTGGGCTGCAGAGGGCAGACGCAGGAGGCCTTGGGGAGGAAAAGAAATTGCTGGCAGCTGTAGAGCTCTAGGCGGGTGACGAGTCGATCAGACGCCTCCACTCTCCCTCAGCAGAGTAAAAGGTACTGGAGGAGGCATGTCTGGTCATACTGGCCCTGGGGCACACTTTGCATCTGGTGTTGGGTATAGCGTGGTCTCATAAGCAAACGCTGGACTGTCAAAAGACAAACCTGATTGACTTGGTAGTAGAGGATCCATGTCGGACCTAGTGCACACAGGTTGGGAGTGTGTGCCTAGAAACATGGGGGAGCGGCCCCTGCATGCGTACCACCGGACTGGCCTTGGTCTCAGAGCTTTTTTGGTTTGTGCTGGGACCTGCTCTGTGGCCAGCCTCTCCCACACCTGGACTGAAGCTGCAGATACCATTTCCAGAACGGGCAGTTTGCGTGTGACTTTGACTCACCAGCCGACCAAGCCTTAGCGGAACTGCTGGATATAATGCAGAGTCATTGGCAGCCTTGCCCATCTAGGAAGCCGCTAGTTGGGAACAGTGAGGGTTGCACCAGAGCAGAAGGTAAAAAATGTTTCTTTGCTTCTGCTTGCTCAGCTTCAAACTCATTTTCTGTTTGTTTGCTCTGCTGTTTTGAGATAGGGCCATGCTTCGTAGCGCAGTCTTGCCTGGAGCTCGATACCCTCAGCACCACTGCCCTGCTCCCCTGTGCGTCTAGAACTCCCCAGGAAGTTTGCCATAAGAGAAGTCAGACTCTGGCCCAGGACTCTCTCCCATGTCACGTGCAAACCTGGGCTGGCTACTTCTCACTTCTTTCCTGGGTAGAACCTGTTCTGAGGTCACAGACTGGTACAGACAGCTCCCAGTGTGGGTTTCATGGATTCCTAGACTTCAGTGTGGTTTGGGCACCTGGAGACTGAAACACATGCTTTAAATGGAGAGCAGGGAAGAAGTAGATCTTGCTGTGCCTTTGTTACGAAAACCATTACCAGCATGTGGACAGCCCTTATGACGGACCTTAGTGCCGTGTTAGACATTATCCAGAGTTAAGACAGAGAGGCTACCAAAGTGCCCGTTTGTGAAGGACATTTTACTTTCCAGGCCGTTTTTTACTTTGGTTTTCTGAGTCATGCTAACTGTGGCTGGCCTGTTCCTGTTTCTCTTCCCAGAACATGTGGTTTCCTGAGCTGTGCTCTGCACAGAGTAATGTTTGTGGTCCCTGGCTCTTTTAGAATTAAGCTGAAATCTGGTGTTTTTCTCTGTCCTTAGAGCCCTCAGCACTGGGATGTGAAGTCACGTAGATGGAGTGAAATCCCATGTTCCACTATTTTCTCTTGGCCACTCCAGTCTTTGGAAGCCTTGGAACTCTGCTGCCTTAGAACTGCCCGCAGCCATTTGTCCTTACTGAATTAAGAGGACAGGAGCCCTAGAGCGGAGGACAGATAGGGATGTATTGTCCTCATGGGCTGGCTGGAATGTCCCCAGTGTTAGGTTTCAGGTGGCAGCTCTAGCAGGTGCCAGCCAGATGTATCAGAGGCATGTGAGGTCCGCGTCCAGCCTCACCTAGAAGCAGCCCTGGGTGGCTGCCTTTTCTGTAACCTCAGTGTTTAGAAGGTGGAGGCAGCGTGACCGGACTTCAAGATTGTCCTTGGCTACAAAGGGAATTTGAGGCGGCTAGCTTGCTCTCCCTAAGACCCTTGTCAAAAGAAAACTGCAAAAACTTAACTGGTATCTGCTAGGAATTCCCATGGCTCCTTCTAGAGTACTTTAGTGGAAACCACCAGGGTTATTTACCACTTTGGGTGAGGTCTTAGTGAACTAACTTTTCAAGGTCTAACCGTCCACAAGTCCAGTGTTTGCTGCTGTCCTGATCACAGAATGCTAGGACTGCTTTCCAAACAAATACTGCAATCTCTACCCGACTGCTGCTACTCCATGACAGAGGCAAGATTTTATAACTGATTCTCAGGTTGTATCGACTTGGAATAGTTAATACGTTTCCCTAAGCTCAGACTTACTAACAGAAACCCACTTAGACACTAAAGAAGTGGGCAGTGTTTGTCTCATCTATGAGTAATGGGCTATGCATGATTTAAAAGGCTTCTCAGAATGGCCTTGCTTATGTAATCAAGGATCAATACATTTTAGGAGGGTTTTATAAGTGGGCCACACTGTTACTTGGTAATCAGCTGTCATTTTGAAGTAGTTAAAAGGGTCCTTGGGCAAAGCCCAGTGGACTGACTGTGGCTTCCTAATTGCTAAGGATTGAAACTCCCTGTGCCCTCTGAATTATGAGCATTCTTGAATTTTTTATGGGGGATGAAATTATTTTTTTATGTAGGATAATTTTCATGTCAAATGTTGCATTAGCCAGCAGTAGCAGTACAGGCAGGCTGTGGTCTTGTCCTGCCAGATCCCCTCTCTCTGAAGGTAGCTTGCAGAGTCCAGCATGAGAAAGCGAGACGGGTGCACTGAGTCCCGAGAAGACGCCAGCCGTCGTCTCCAGCAGCCCCTGGNGCTCTTCGAGCATCCTAACGTGGCTGACAAAGAGCAGTAGCTGCTCTTAGACTCAGGCAGTTAGGGGAAGGGTGGAGGCCTCTGGAACGTTTCCTCCCGTCAGCAAAAGGATGGACTAAGGATTTCAGAGGCCAAAGGAAGTGACACCCAAGCGATGGCTCCAGCGGTTTCCAGAAGTGGCGTCGGTGTGCCCTTGTTGACTACCGGTTGCCGAGATGGGGCATGTGCGTGCAGAGACTATGCGTGGTACCACCAGCCAGAGTAACTCTCAGTAGAGGGGACTTTTGGCAGGCAGAATGCTTTTATTGCTTTCTTCTCAAAATAAAAGGAATTCTCTTGGGGTTGGTGGGAAAGGAGGTGAATAGAGCATTTCCTATTTCCTGCCTGTGCAACTCTTTCCACAGCAATCTGTTTGTCATAAAATGGATTTTTGCCCAAATTGGCTGCAACCAAAAATAACTTCACCCCATTTCTGTCAGTTTGTGTTGCTTCCTCTCCTCGTCTGAACCCCTGTGAGGATGAGGCCCTGAGGTGCTCGCCTTCCGAATGTACAGGTGATGGTGTGTTTCTGTGCTGGGTCACTAGATCGTCCTCACTGCTTGTCTCCCTCATTAACTTTTCTGTCACCCTGTGGCCAACAGTACCGGGCTCTGTGAAGCCGCTCATACACAGGCCGCCAGGCTTCCCCAGGTAACAGCTAGGAATTCAGTAGGTGCTTGACAAACAGCAGGCTTTTCAGAGATGGGAGGGGACAGCAGGCTAGGGCGTCTCAGGTCACTGCACACTCTGCTTAGTAGATTGATGTTTTCATTATGGGTAATTATTAAGTTGATGTTGATTTTAACACGTGCAGCCTAACTTGGAGATTTGGAAGGTCACATGCTTGTGTTTGTTTTAGGTTATATGAACTAAACATAGAACTTCACTAGTTTCTCATTTCCTTACTGTTCAGTGTCTGCTTCCACCACTTTAAAAAGTCTGTGTTGTTGGTATGGTGGGCTCTGTGGTTCCCAGGCCCCCACACTGCCCCCGCTGGCTGGTGGTGCACGGTAATGATTGGGCCCGGCCAGTTCCTGTCTAATAGGGCCATGACCTGGCTTGAACTCTGTAATGAAGAAGGAACAGACTTGCTTGCTCCTCTGCATGCCTCTGTCTCCCCCACACTCCTCCATTAACCAGGAGGAAATTGAAGAGCACATTTCTGCGTTCTCCCGATGCTCGTAGACTGATGTCATCTTTTCCACCACACAGCACAGACCCAACACTCCACAGCTGCCCAGAGCTTCAGCTGTTGGCTCTGTATGCCTGCTTGTGTTTTTAACAGCCTGGAGAAGGCATAATTTATATACCATAAACAATTTGTGATTTTTATTGAATTAGTCAGGTTGTGCAGGCATCACCAAAATCCAGTTTTGGAATGTATTCATCGCCTTCAGAAATTCTTGGTGCCTGTTAGCGGTCATTTTCCATCCACCATCCACCCCAGCACAGGAAACACGTAATTTTCCTTTTCGTAGATTTGTATTTTCTGGATGTTTCATAACAATGGAATTAATTATGTGATACATAGGTATGTATATATAATATTCTATTTGCCTTTCATCGTTTGGCATGCTTCTAGGTCCATCCATTGTTTAATGTAGGAATGTAATTTGTTCCTTTTCATTCCTACGTAGCATTCCAGTGTGTGGATAACCACATCTGACCTAGCTCCGTCCCAGAGCCGCTCGGTTGTTTTCCACTGGAATGACTCCTGAGTTTTTGCAGGGACACGTGTCTTTGTTATTTTGGGAGCATACCGAGGAGGCAGACACTGTTTACACATGCCAACTCAAACTGTCGTCCTTGTGGCCCTGTTGCCTTGTCTGCTCTGAGTTCTACCATCAGCCATATATGTGGTGCTTTGACAACTTCCAGTTAAGGTTTTTATTATGGGCTTGATATAAGTTGTTTAGTTTGTTGGGGGGGGGGTTATGTAATACTCAGTAAATTAATTTATATTGAGAAGGTGATTTTTGTATCTTAATTTTTTTTATAATTTCTCTGACTCCACATAATGTTTGCTGGTTTGTGCTTCTGATTATGGGCATCATTTAATATAAAGTGGTCTTGGATGGGTCTGTGAGCCCTGTCTTGTGGGTTTGCTGATAAACAATCATTAGTTACCAATTGATTGGATTTGGGAACTTTTAAGAATTCTTTATTTAAAACATGCCTCTGCTGTGTTTGGATGAACTTGGGTTATTGCCATAGGCCTGGCCAAAGTTCTACAAACTGCGTGGCATCCTTGACGTGGCCTCCTTGGAGTGGCAACTCATTCCCTTTGCTTGCTTGCTGCACTGAGGGTTTGCAGGTGTGTTCTTCAACGTGCGCTGAGTGCATCATGATGAAGCACCCTGGGGAAGTGGCCCTTTAGTCCTAGGTCGGCTCACAGGCATGTGGAGGGAGAGTGGGAGCCTAGGAACGCTGGCTGTGGTCTACTCTGAGAATGTGCGCTTGTCCAAAGGCAGATGCCTACATAGAGAGAGCACACAGCACTCTGAGAGGAAAGGCAGGGGGAGGGTACACTGGCTCACAGCCCTCAAGTGCCTGAGTCTGTGGGAGGGATAGTGCCTGCTGAGCTGACATTCAGGCTCTGATATTTGAACAGACGACTGATCAGCTCGCAAGGATGGTTTTAGTGCCAGGTGTACGTTGTCTTACAGGGCAGTTCATTATGAGTCCTTATGAGGACTCTAGTAGCATTTCATTTGTATTTTAATAACTAAAGCTTGCCCCCACTGGTCAGCCTTACAGATCAGACAAGTGGTAACACACACCTTTGGTCACAGTAGCCACACTAGTTGCCATAGAAATTGGGCGCTGCACACCTTTAATCCCAGTGATGCACCTTTTAATCCCATCTCTAGAGAGGATTATAAAACGGGAGGGAGGAGACAGCTCTCAGGCCCAGTCTCATTCTGAGATTCCTGAAGACAGGATTGCCATTTCTGACTAATGAAAAGGTAAGAGCCAGTGGCTGGCTGCTTTGCTTTTCTGACCTTCAGGTTGAATCCCAATGCCTGTCTTTGAGTTTTTATTAATCATGCTCATGGGTAAGTGTGCCTCTTGGCCTGTGTAGGTGGAATCTGGTTTTTCTTTATTTTTTCCTTTTTTTTTCTTTTAATTTTATGTGCACATTTGTCTGTGTGAGGGTGTGGGATTCCTTGGAACTAGAGTTACAGTTTTGAGCTGCCATGGGGGTGCTGGGAATCGAACCCAGGTCCTCTGGAAGAGCATCAGTGCTCGAACCACTGAGCCATCTCTCCTGCCCCGCTCTCTGGGTAGAGTCTGGAAGTACTGTTGGAAACCCAGTGCAGTCCAGCAGAGTGAGCTGTGCAGGTGGACCCTCCCAGCACACAGGCTCAGCATCCACTCTGCATGCCTGTATTTAACATGTGCTTATGTTCTCAGGAAGGAGACAGCCATATGCCATCTTGTTGGATTTTCCTAAGAGATGGTTGCAGTTTCAGAATGTTCTTCAGGATGCATGTGTGGCATCTGGGCAGCTGTGTTATAACCTCCTGCGGTTTGTGTCAGCAGCTACATGTGGTGCTACATGAGTGACTCTGCAGGCCATTCACCCCCACGGCCTTCCTATGCCTCAGCCTGCCAATAAAGGCATCCATATGAACAAGTTATAACCACCCTTATATTTTAAATGTCAAGGTTGCCTCACCCAAGCACATGTATCATGTGTGTTACGTTTTCTAGGGGTTTGTGTTTCAAGCAAGTTTCAAAAGCGAGACCCTGCTTCTCTACCACGAGAGCCATGGCTCCTGGTTCCCCCAGGCTTTGGACCACAGTAGAGCAGTGTTTAGTCTCTGGGTAGGAGAAGTTGCTATGGGTGATGGGGAGGCTGCAGAGGCTGATGCGGGAGACCAGAGCTTCCGGGTGGTAGAGCTTTGCCTGCCACCAAAGGTGCCCACTTGCTGCAGGTTGAGTCTCTGATGGGAACGCCAACTTCCCATGACCCTTGATCTCTGAACTTGGCACCATGTACTCTGTGGGTGGGAAAGCAGAGTCTCTTCCCTTTCTCCCCTTTTTCCTCTTCCTTATTGTGACGTGGGGGAGGGCGCGTGCACCACAGCCCTTGGGTGGAAATCTGAGGATAATTTTCAGAGTCCGCTCTCTCTTCACCTTGTTTTTGAGGCAGTGGTCTTTTGTTTCTGCCACACTACAGACTCTGGGCTAGCTAGCCCAGGGAACTGTCTCTATGTCCCTTCTCACTGTAGAAGTGTTACAACAACACATGCATCCCAGCAGCTTTTCTTTCCTTTCCCTGAATTCCTGGCATTGAACTCAGATCATCAGGCTTACACAGCAAGAGCCTTTACTGGGTGGGCCATCTGCCTGGCCCCGAGCCACGTTCTGAGAAGAGCCATTTCCCAGAATCAGAGCCCAAACACAGGTGGGGCATCAGACTGTAGGCCTCATGGGAACATTGCTGAGTCCCTGGCCTGCCTGGTACAGGTGCAGGCATCAGGTCAGTTTTCCCATCTCTGCCCACTGGCCTTTGCCTCATTTGCCTGGGAGCCTTGCTGTGAGCAGCTGTGGACCCTGTTGCTCAGTCAGGGCCTTCAGAGCCCCTTTCAAGGCCTTGTTTCTTCTTGGAACTCTCAAGTATAAACTGTTCTTTTCATGAACTGCATGCCACCACCCTGTGCTCTCCCGTGAAATGTCATCACTCTTTCGTGTTAGTGTTTGAGAGACACCACGCTCTGTGAGCACTGAGCAGAGGTGAAGCGTGTCCTTCAAACACTGTGGCCACTTCAGTTGGTATTGGTGTTTTGGGCACTTCGGTATTTTGTGAGCGCCTTCTCTAGACACCAGCTACAGTGAGGAAAAGAGTTCATCGAGCCTCATGATGAAGGCTCCCGAGAAAGGGAAGAGGATTTCATTGTAATCTAATGTATGTTCTTAGTTTATGTAGTGTGTGGATCTGAGTGGGTGCCAGGCTGTCTCCTCTCCTTGTGCTTGGCTGGGAGATATAGCGTCTTCTCAGTGGTCCCCTCCTCTGTTCTTGAAGGTGCTGTGGCCAGTGTGGTCTCTGTTTCTGTGTGAAAACTATTTTTGATGGGCCCATTTTCTATGTTTTCAGTGCACCATGCTCAGCTTCTGCATTCAAACAAACTAACTTAAAATTAAGAAATTTGGCCTTTTCTTTTTGATTATCAAAATGGTATTGTCTGTTAGAGAAAAATTTAAAAATATGGACAGGTTTAAAGGAGAAATCTTAAATTGCGTTGTCTGGTCAACTCAGCTGTTTGAATGCTTCGTTGTTTGCCTCTCAGTCTTCTAGGGGAACTCATCATTGAAGAAGGACGGGAATGTGTTTTACATTTATGACATTTTTTTTACTTCAAAGGCAGTTCTCTCAAGCTCCATTTTTTATTGCTTAAATTAACCAAATTCAATGATGACTTTAAAATTCTGCTTTGGGAACAAGATTTTCTCTGTAGCTTTCATAGAAAGTGTCTTGCCTGGCCATGAATACTGGGGTTCAACACTTGCCGGAGCTGTAATCCTGAAGTTCTGGAGACTTGGAAAGATAAGTGCACAATTTTCCCTTGCCCAGCTGTGAATGTCCATAGATCCAGAGCCCTCCAGGGAGTCTGGATCCTACAGGGCCAGGAGGGACACAGGCCCTGAAGTTCCCTCTTTACCTGAGACTGTCCCGTAGTGATGCCAGTGTGAAGAGCCAGGCAGCCCTCTTGGGTTTCCTCTTCCGCTGGTACTTGAATTGTAGTGACATCTGTTGCCAAACGTGAGGGGCTCTGCGAGCCACTGAGCCATGAATGTGTTTAGTGTGTAGTCGCAGTATGGAAATCATGGAAGACCAGCCCTGTTCAGCAATTAACTGTGGGGCTATTGCTGTTTTACTTTAAGGGCTGCACTGAAATGGATACTGCCTACTTACTTCTAAGAGAAAAGGCAGTTACACAGCCCAGTCCTCTTTTCTGGCTTTTATTAAAATGCAAATAGCTTAAACTTCAAAGCAGCTTAATCGAATCCTGAAAGCAATGGAGACACTTGGCCTTGGCTGTGGCATTTTCACTCTGTCATCTGGCCTGGCTGGCTTTGCTGACCAGCTTGCTTGCTCTCTTAGCTTCTCGGCTGGGTGTGATGGGCACTAGAAGTGTGAACTCAGGGTGTGTAGAGACACACTGCTGCAGTGGTGCCTTTGGGGTGCACGCTCAGCAGAGGCCCCCGGAGACCAAGAGCACTAACTGCTCTGACAGTTAGTGGATTCCCAGCACTCACCTGAAGTTCTTAGCGAAGCGGAAACGAAGGGAATGTGTCTCTGCTCTTCAGGCATCTGCTCCTGTTAGTTTCAGAAATAAATGTCATGAAGCTCAAGCAACCCTCTTCTATCCCAAACACCAAGCAAGGCCTCACGTGTGCCAAGAGTGCTTGCTGGGTGGTTATCTTAGTGCTAGAGGAGACTGCTGACTGACTGTAGCCACCAGCCAGAGCCTGAGAGCCCAGCTGTGTGTGTGCAGTGGCGACTGCTAGTCTGAATTGGGCTGTAAGGACAGATTGCTAGACCTCAGCTGTGCACCTGAGAATCAGCTCCACCTCCTGCAAGGCAGGGCACTGAGCCTAAGCTTCCTAAGCTGCCCAGATCACATCCGCTCATGTTCCTTCAGAGCTGTGTCCTGGTTCAAAGGAGAGCATCACATGTAACCCATCTTTTGACTCTCCCGCTTATCTGGGGGATCATCCTGTGTATGGACCACACCACAACTGAAGGGCTTTGATGTTCCAGGGTCCCACCCCATCTTTTGATTGCATGTGTTTCTGCTAAAGGCATGTTTTTTTTTTTTTCGAGTGCTTATGGGGGGCATGAGAAGTCTTAATCCTCTGTAGCTTTTTGTACTTTGTGGTTTCTCTCTCATCCTGTTACATTAACCATAACACAGAAAGGAGCCTGATCAGAAGGCGCATGTCCCAGGAAATCCAATAACTGCAGAATCCAGAAATGCTGCAGGGTGACTTAGACTCTGGAAACGGATGTGCTGCCCTGCGTATTCAGGAAAACCCCACAGTCTGGTTTCTGTCCAGGGCCCTCATTTTCAGCCCTCTCCAACCTAGAGCTTTAGGTCCATATGCTAGTTAGTATTCAGCTTGTTAGAAAGCTCCACTCTCAAGGACACAAGCTCCTCAGATGTGTTCTCCAAGAAGTAAGTCCTGCTGCAGGAGGTCCCAGAAGAAAAGCCAAAGTAGAGATGGGTTCCTTCATATGATGGCAGCGTGCTTGCAGCCTGGAGTGACCAGAGGCCGAAGCGAGAAGCTGTATCCCATGGCTCACAGTGTACCTGGGGGTTATTCGCTGACCTCTTGGGTCACAGTCTATAACTAGCAACAATAGGAATTGGTGATTGTCTCAGGAAGTGGACGCTGCTTGTGTGAGTGGAGCCAGCTGGGTTCTGCTGCTTCTCACTGTTCTCCGGGTCTGCTCCTGATAGAAGCCCAGAGTCTGGTGAGTCAGGAGTCATACACAGTGCACAGCAGGGATGGTTGTTGTCCTAGTACTATGCCAGGTGCTGGACAGGATAGTTAATTCTAGAACACCCGTGTGCCTTGCACAGAGACTTCATGTAGAAGCAGTGAGAGTGAACACCTGACATGTAGTACAGTGCAGTGGAGTGCACACCTGACATGTAGTACAGTGCAGTGGA
>LOEQ01000785.1:377046-387479 GCA_001685075.1 Bramus lutescens | reverse complement strand
TGACATGTAGTACAGTGCAGTGGAGTGCACACCTGACATGTAGTACAGTGCAGTAGAGTGCACACCTGACGCGGCAGTAAAGATTCCTGCAGCTGCAGCTAGCACAGGTGGCTAAGAATGGCTTAGCCTTGTGTGGTTATTATGTATATGCTGATGGCGTCCATGACCCTGTTGTGTTTCCTGAGACAGTCTTTTCAGTATGTCAGAGTCCAGAGGCTGAGAGAGTGGAGGGAGAGACCACCCTAACATGCCTTCCCTCATCGCACCTCCCCCCAATATCTTCAGTGCGGGGCAGGTTTCTCCACTCTTCCCCCACGCGGTGACCCCGTCTGCAGTCACAGTGAACCGAACCCCCACACCCCCTGTTTTGGTGCCTGAATGTGCGCATCAGGGAGTGTTATCTCAGGTAAATTTCAAAAGTTCCTCCTTTTTTCAAAAATCATGCATTTGAAAGTTTTAATTGTGTCTATGTATATGGGTTTGTGCTCCTAAATACAGTGCCCCCGGAGACCAGAAAAGGACATCAGATCCCATTGAGCTAGAGTTACAGGTGGTTGTGAGCCGCTCAGTGTAGTTCCTGGAACTGAATTGGGTCCTGTGCAAGAGTAGCAAGTGTTCTTCTTAACTATGGAGCCATCTCCCCGGGTTTCCTCTTTCAGAATAGGAAGCACTAGGTTAATTATTACTGTCATTAATTGTCCGACTTCACAGACCCCTTTCACCAAAACAGCTGTATGTGAGGTGTGGACATTCAAAAATGTGAGCCTTAATCTTCAGCACGATCCAGCTCTTCAGTCACAATACAGGTGTTTGTGTTCACTCCTTGGTTCTGCCACAGACATGGGAGTAGGAAATCCATGATGGTTCTAGCAGGAACTAGCAAAAGTCCCGTTGTGTATGAAGTTAATTGCTCCAAATTTCATGTATGCAGATCTAAACTTGTGGCTGTGATAAATAGGCTTACTATCCAATTCCGTTGTTTGCTTTGTCCTGGGGAGATTTTCATTCTTGTATGTTCTGTCCCTGCCTTGCTGTCCGTCACCTCTTTGCAAAGCCATTGAAAATGAGAAGATTGCATTCTGGGTGGCATGCTGAGGATAGGTCCCTGTTGTGTTCCAACAGAAGTTTGTTTTGGAGCCCTGGCATGCCTGGTACTTTGTTCTCCTGTTCTCTGAGGCACAGAGCAAGGAACCTCCCCACCGCCTGTGTTGGGAAATGAACCCCAGGGCTCAGTTGTACACTATGCCTCTCTCCTCCTTTTGCTTTTGTAATTTTGAGACAGGCTCTTGCTAAATTGCTCAGACTGCACTTGAACTTGCTTTGTAGATGGGGCTGGCATTGAACTTGCCATCCTTCCTTTGCCCCCAGGTACCTGGGTTTCAACTCAATTTGAAACGCCTGGTCTTATTTTGTGCTCTAAATCCAGGTTAAGCAGTCATTGCCTTGCCTTTGTTTTTTGTTTGTTTTTATTAGGTTTTTAGACAGTAGTTTGAACTGTGGTTCACAAGGAGGTCCCTGCATTCTGCATGTACAGAATCTGGTGTGTCACATAGTGTTCGGATGCCAAAGGATGGACTGTCCTGATAAATCAAGTTCTGGTACCAGTCAGATAGACAAGGTGCTTTGAGAGCATGCAGCATATCAGGAGGGCTGAGACGAAACAGAAAGTGGAATAAGGGTGAAACAGTTTTGAAATTCTGTTTGGATAATTAACTTCCTCAACACGTTTGCTGGCTTTTGAGGCCCCATTGGACAAAGGCACTGATGGCAAGCTGGGAATATGCTCCTGTTCCCTGTAGGGAGAGGTGGGACCATTGGTTACACTTTGACACCCGTTTGACCTCGTTTGGGTACCATACTGAGAGAACACAGACTGTTGAATGGTGTCACATGAGCCTTGCTGGGGATTCCTTCCAAGGGAGGGATCAGAGTGGAAGGACTTTGGCTTTGATAAGAATCTCCCTAGAACTAGAAGACGGTCCTATCCACTCAGCATTTTGCTCAGGGATGTGGAAGAGATGAGTATTTCACTGTTCTCAAACTGCACACTGCCTGGTGGTATGTTTGGACAGTCTTTCCCAGTCTTGCATCCTGTAGTGTTCCATGGCCAGGGCTGGCAGTGACTCACACTCTAGGGCAAGGTGGCATCCTGGTGGCTCACTAGCTGTCCAAGTGAGTACTACAAGGAATTTTCTTTATAATTTATGTGTATTTGATGTTATGTTTTGTAAAGTAAATGGCTCTGATACCAGAATCAAGTAATATGTATTTTTTCCTACTCCTTCCCCGATCCCCAATCATTTATTTTTTCCCCCAGACATGTTTTCTGGGTCTCCCCTAAAGGATAAGTCTCGAGTGGAAGACTCTTGAAACAGGATCCTGTTGAACACAGAGGCATGTGGATGTATTTGTATTCTAAGTTCCCCCAGGCCTTTGCTGTGGGAGATTAAAATGGCTTTAGGAGCATCTGCATTGTGATCACAGGGATATCACCTGATCACGTGTACATGTGAGCTCCTCTGAGCTTGAGGATGGCTGAGCCTTTCACTGACTGATTTTTTTTTGGTTTTTGAGACAGGGTTTTCCCTGTAGCTTTGGAGCCTGCCCTTGGAACTCACTCTGTAGACCAGGCTGGCCTTGGACTCAAAGATCCGCCTGCCTCTGCCTTCCAGGTGCTGGGATTAAAGGAGTGCAACACCAGGCACATAGACCGATTTGTAAAGATCTTTGCCTGTAACTTTCTCAGAGGGACATCTGAAAACGTAGTTACTTAAAATATGAAATTATAGTTTATGAAGACAGAATTTATCGGGCATGCCCTACTTGCTTCTAATATCTGCTTATAGGAAGACAACCCCAATTTTTATTTTTGTTAAATATTCCTTATGGATACATATCTGCGTGTATGCCTGAAGGCCAGAAGAGGGCACCAGACCGCATCACAGATGGCCATGAGCCACCTGAACTCAGGACCCCCCAGAAGAGCAGGCAACGCTCCCAACGGATGAGCCATCTCTCCAGCCCCAACCCCAATTTTTAAATGAGCAACTGTCCCTAAAGTGACAGTTACAGTGGGTCAGGGAGGAAGGTCTTCATTACTTTTAGAGATATTTTTAAATGTTCCTTTGTTTTTGAAATTACAATGTTGCACCATTCTTTCCTTCTGACCTTTGCACAAAGCTCACGTTGTACTGTCTGAAATTAGTGACCTCTTTTCCTTCGTTATGTACAGCCTTAGATTGTTAATTGTTGTTACGTGGATGTATATAAGCACAGCCTGCTCAGTACAGCAACATTACATGCATGTGTACAGTTTAGGGCTAACTGCTTGGTCCTGGTGACAGATGAGGGCTCTTCCCTAGGAGGACTGTTTCTCCTGCTCTGAGCAGGCCTTGGTTACCTGCAAGAGCTGCATCTTTTTACGAGAGTTCCTTCCTAATTTTCTTACATTTTTGCTGTAAAATAAAATATTTACTTGTTCTTCAAAATGAAACACAAGTGTAGCCTTATATCCATTTAGCCAAATGGTTGGGTTTGTTTAGGGGCTTTTTTAATGTGGAGAGAAGGTGGTAGTTGTTCCCAGTACCCTTTGTACACCCAAGAGTCGGAGGCACAATTGCCACCACAACTCTGAGGCTTGACGTTGCCCTGGGGGACCTGCAGGTATGCTGATTCCTTGAGTTTGCCAGCCCACCAACCTGAGTTTAGCTTCCCTTGAGCTCACCTTGAGGTACCCTTCACAGTCTGCGAGGAGCAGATTGCTGGTTCTGAATTGGCGTTTCCTTTGTGTGCTATTAACCATCCCTTGAAGCCTATCACAGCAGGTAAGTTGCTTGAGGTTTGAACACCACACATGATATGCTGTCTTTGACCTAAGAAGGGGTTTTAAGAAAGGACTTAAGATCGCAGCTCTCAGCGTGGTTTAGAGTGGCTGTTCTGTAAGGTCTCAGGAGAAACTAACCTTCTACTTCATCTGGTGCCTTTGTCATAGCTTTAAGGAAGAAGGTGTTTGTTTGTTTGATGTTCTTGACCTTATGTCCTAAGGGTTCTTTCTAAGGTTATGCTTTAAATGCAAGCTGATCTGAGTTCATTGGTGGATGACGATACACTTCACACATAATGTTGAAAATCAGATGTGTTGCTGTGTTCAGCTGCAGAGGACTCTGTAGACTTTTCCCATCTCAGATTGTGGCATACAGCGGAGTATTGGGCACCGCCCCATGCTCAGTGAGTTCAGGTGTTACCCAGGGAACCCAGCTGCTATTTCCCACCCGGGACAGTAAGTTTCCCTCACTTCCAGTTCTCGGAATAAACATGACTTCTGTTCTGGGAAGTTTCTTCCAAAAGATTGCTGAAGGAGCTAGGGAGGAGCATTCCCTGTCTCCAGTGAGGACTGAGAAACCGAGGAAAATGATTGGCTCCCAGCTCACTGCTCTTCTACAGAGGGGTGGGGTGCACTTGGGAGCGGCCGAAGAGGGCAGATGCCTCCAAGCAGCCCCATAACTCCAAAGGCTTCATTCACAAACTGGCCGGTTACTGAGTTTTGCTGATTTTCACCAGCTTTCTGCCACAGTTCTATTGACACGTTGTTCCTGTAAGTCAGGGACATAGTAGGAACGGCACCTCAGACTTGTGTAGGCATTACCAGACTCTAGATGAAAACTGCTCACTGTGGGAGGGGCTTCTGTATGACAGACCTTCCTATCCAGCTGTCTGTACATACTTAGATGTGAGCCTCTGTGTAACACCAAAGTCATATAAAAAGAGCAGGGATTTCCTCAGGAGTAAGGTGCATTCAAAGAAGAAGGGGGAAGGTTCCTGTCTCTTTCCAGTTACACCAGACTCCCTAGAAAACTAGAGAGCATCAAACAGGGATGATGGGGTGAGTGGGAATGCCCCCCACATACTGTAGTAGGGAACCTGCCATTCGTTAGTGAATGCAGCTTAGCCTGCATCAGGCTGTGAATTCTGGGCATTGGTTTCTAGGCAACTTGTACATATTGTAAATCTGAGCATAAAGACACACCCCAAATTGAATCAAGTGACAAATGCCTAATGATAAAACTTATTTGGTACAACTCTTGGTACCTATAGCAGACATATCAGGTTCCCTGCCCGTGTGGAGACTCTAGTGGGCACTCCTGGGAGATAAAGACAGAAGAGTCGCCTCCCTTGTTGTAAAGTGACTAGCATTTCCACAGGGCAGGCACGCTGTCTGCAGAGAAGGCATCTGCTCAAGGAGCAGTTTGTGTTTGTGTATTTAAACCTTGTTCCTTTAAGTAACCCTGCTTCAGGATCCTTAGCTGCTGGACCTCTTGGATTTGCCAGCAGCAGACTTAGACTCTAAAGGGTGCTGCCTGTTCTGGAGGCTGGGTTTCTGGGTCATCCCCTCATTTCCCAGATGTTCTCAGAAACGACTTCTCATGAGGGCCTTGTTAGACCAAGGCCCTGCTGGAATTCATTTGTGAGCAGCTCCAGATTAATATAAGGGTCACTGTGGACTTCTGGAGACAGGAGTCAGGGGGACCACCTGTGGTTGTGTACTTACGGACTCTAACACTGAATAGAATGTCACCAGGGGTTGTCCTGGGGTCCACCAGGCTACTCTGTACTGTTGGGGTCTTGCTCCTGAGAAACATTCAGCCTTGAGAATTGTCTGATCAAGTAGTATCAAAAGTATGGCCTGCGAGAAAAATAAATTGAAATTGTGTAATCCCTCCACTTCAGCATTTGTGCCTGTAGCTGAGCCATGCCAGCCAGGGAAGAAATGAGGTGTCTGCCATATTTGCATCAATTCCTACACCCAGAGGAGGTTTGTTACAAGGTACTCTGCACCTACACTGTCTCCCACTCCCACTCCCTCCCAGGTCAGTGTAGCCTCCGTCCTCCAAAGTCTTATCAGCTCTACAGGCAGGTGTGAGAAGCTCCAGCCAGAGCTGAAATGCTGATCTAACAACAGACATACCCTCCGGGTCAGTTACCAAAGCACTTACCTGGAAATAGCCATTTCGCTTTGGAAGAAGATACAAAACAAGCACCAGCAAACACCATATCAGAACTGATACCGTAAGACATAGGATGGGCATTAACTTAGGATCACGTGGACTACAGGAAACACCACGGTCCGTACTAGATGTTTTGTCCAGTTTAAACCCAAAGGTTCTGGGCTTCTCTCAGATTTAGCCAGGTTTAACATACACAGGTGTGTTTGGGAGCCAGAGCGGCAATTTGTGCTGGCAAAACAAAACATGAAAGAAATGACTCAAAAATAAAATTTCAGAAAATAGATAGTGACATAAGAAATCTTGATGTTGCTAAATGGTGAGTGTGTTATTATATATCCAGAGTCCTTTGGGATGGGTTGTTGGGGGAGACACTTAGGAAAAAGGCAACCACCAGGCCAACCGTCTGTGTTGAATCTGCATTTAATGAGGACTTCAGCCTTTAGGGGTAAATAAAACATTACTAAACAGAGTTGGCTGAATATTTCTTACTGGCTGTAATAATTAAAGCCATGAAAAAAGGTGGTGGGGTTATGTTACTGATTAACTCTTAGATTTGATCAAGACGCAGTTGCCAGTGGCGCTGTTTCCTGTTTGGCCTGTGCCTGGCCTTGGTTCCCTGTTGAGTAGCAGGCCTCTTCTGTTCTCAGCCACTAGAGTTGAGCCTGAAATGGCCCGTGAAGCTGCAGGCCCACGAGAAAGCTCCTTACAGAAGGAAGCTGGTGGGTTCCACAGTCCGCATTAGTACTTTTCTCTTGTTTAAAGCCAGAGGCTGAGGTGGTTGGTATTGGTACCCGAGGGCCTTAGATGTATCAGTTTCTTATAGCTGCTATAACAAAGTACCACAAAATTAGCAGTTTAAAACATTGTGTCACAATATCAGGAAGTCAAAAGTCCACGTAAACCTCCCTAAGTTAGTGGAGTCCGGGCAGGGCTGCATTCCTTTCTGGGGGGTGGGGGTGGGGGCACTTCCCTGCCTCCTGTAGTGTAGCTTTTCCAAGACTGATAAACGATGAGCTTCCTCTTCTTCCTCCATCTTCAAAGCCAGATTTTGACTGCCGGCTAAGGTTCTTTCTCCGCCATCTTGTTGGCTACCAAGATAGTTGAAGGTGTTCTGCTCTACCCAGCAAGCTTAGTTGATGTGAGATTTTAATTCCATCTCTGACTTTAGTGCCTCTTTGTCATGTCGCCTCAAAGAATCACAGGGTTCCATGTTGTCACCTCCCTGCCCACCACACCTGGAGATGTTGGTGATGGAAAAGAAAAGGCAGTGAGTTGGGCAGCCTGTACAGCCAGTGTTTGCAGACAGGGTCGAGTATCAGAAGGACTCTGTGCCAAAAAGAAGTAATGTACGTGCACACAGAGATGTAAAGTAACAGAAAAGGCCGCGCTCCTGTTAACGTACATATTTCTACCTTGCTACTGAAATTGTCTTAGTGTTTAACATGCTGGCTCCTCAGTAAGGAGACATTTTAAGTGCTGTATAACTAATTTATAATTTTGGTTAGGGGAAATTGGCCTTCCTGCTCAAAAGAACAATCTAATTATAGTGTATTGATTTGTGAGCAGTTGTTTGTCTTGTATATTTTTTGCAATATATTTTTTAACACTTTAATGGAGAAACTTCAATAACATACTATTTTTTAACATTCAAGCCTGCATTCCAGGACCCATCTGTGAGCTGGTCCGTACCTGTGACCACTGTGTAGATATGCTTGTATACTATGCAATTTCACGTTCCATCTCTCCAGGTCATCTCTTTCCAGTCCTCCGGTAATACTGTCCCCGGCACACAGTGGTTGCTGAGGTGGTGGGGTGGCTTTGGGGCTGTGAGGTGCAGTTTTCATTTGCACATGGTGGAGCTCATCGGTTAAGCTGTCACTAGATTCCCAGGAAGTACCCCTGAAATAGACGTGACATTTGCCTGTAATGGCTGTGAAATTAAGGGTGTAGGTTTTTAAGTGCATTGTCTTTGATTTCTCTTTTAAGTTGGACTATTTTCACATTTCCATCATTTAGTTGCTAAGAGTAACTGTTAACGGGCCAAGATCCTACTAGGAGACAAATTAATTTAAGACACACGCCAGGCTTCTAGCGGCTCCGAAAATCCTAGCAGACACAGTGGCCAACGGGTAGTTCTTAGTGAAATAGGAGAGCCACCTACTGAAACTCTTGAGAACCAGAGTTGTGCCTTGAGGGGGGCTTTTCTGCGCCCGATTTCTGGTCCTGTGGTAGCAAACCCCTGGGGGGGGCACTGAAGCAGAGGGGGCTAGCTTACTGGTGTCAGGCTGCGCTCTGGCATACATCCAGGACTGTGTAGCTGTGTGCATGGGTTCACTCCCAGAACCAAAGTGGGTCGCAGGTTGGTGTCTGTACACTTGAATGTTGGATTGTGCTGCAGACCCTGTTCCCAGGTCAATGGGATCTACCAGTGAGGGCATTTGTGCAGGGGAGGCCAGCAGGGTCCAGAAGTGGGGCCGGGAGACCTGCTCCCCTAGCAGGATAGCAGGACTCCTAGGAAAAGAGAGCCTGACCAGCCCAGGGGAGGACACAAACCCAGACCAGACCTCTAAAAAAAAAAAGGTGCATGGACCAACCAAGGCCTCTAGTTTGACTTTCATCAAGGGCAGTGGATATTATTTTTTAAATAACCTGAACAGCAGCACTGGGGCCTCTGAGATGCTCCTGAGTCCCCTATGAGACGTCTAAAGATCTGGGAGCTTACTCTTTGACAGTGAAAGTTCAGTCTGCATAGGCTCTGAGCAGTGGGGATGGCCGCTGAAAGCTAACCTTTCTGTGTCTGACCCTGGCCTCTGTGTAGTGTTTTGTACTGCATATTAGACTGAAAACTGCTTCAGGGAATTATAATTATTGATGACCGTTATTTAACACAGTATTAGCAGTCTTAATGAAGGGAAGTGTTCTGTCATGCACAAAATAAGATTAATTTAGCCAAGATTTCAATTTCTAAATCTTAACGGAGGAATTTTGAAAACGATGAGTTGGGGTACTGTTTTCCTCTGAAGGGTTGGTCTCCCTGCCATCTCAGTTGTTAAGCATGTTGACTTGATCTCCAGAGCAGGTGTTCGGGGGTTCTTTCTGTATTTTATTTCCCAGGTATTAAAGCTTTAAGCTGAGATAGATGTTCTGGCCTTGGTTTACATTTGTCTTAACAATTTCTTTATTCTGTTTAATCTACAAATTACTTGATTTTTGTTTTAGAGAGACTTAAAATGATTGCTACTGTTAAACTTTAAATTGTGCTTAGCCGAAAAGCAGGCTTAGCCACTAAACAAAAACGGTGCTTTTCAAGAAAATAAAATGGTATGTTAATTTTCCATAGCATTGGGCTGTTAAACCTCCTCACCTCAAACTGGAGCATATCCTAGTGAAACCCTGAAATGGGACAGAAACCATAGCTAGAAATTTGAAAATTTACAGTCTGTTGTGTGTGGGGGGTCACACTGAAAAACTTGAGTAATCTATTTGTGCTGGGGTTGTTTAGGGCCAAGGTTTTTATTTCTTCTTCCCAGGCAGCCGGTCATTGCCTGCAATTAAAAAAAAAAAGGCTTCTCACGAATTTACCTTGTAAGCTTGGGGACAATTCTAAATGGCTACATATGAGTTAGATCAAACCAAGACGGGTGGGTAGCATGCTCCAGGCAGCTTTCCTGTAATGCCGTGTTTTTCTGAATATGTTTGGTTCTTGTCGGTCCAGCTCCACTCAACCTCTCAAACTGGAGTGAAAGTTTTAATCCTTAGAATTGCAAATGGGATTCTGCTAGGTGCATTCTGCTTATTTGGGGGAAATCTTTGTGGCTTTGTTTGGGATTTGCCTTCAAATGTCCACCTCTTCATGGGGCTAAGTCTTTGCTCACAGTGAAGTCAGCTAGAGGTTCTGTTGTTGGGATCTGTCCTGGTGACCACTGCTGGTGTGTTGTGGGGGAACCCAGGAAACTTATTCTAGCCTGCCTTTCCCCTAGCTCTTTCAGGTAACTTCTGGTTTGCTGTGAGCGGTCCCTCGGTTCCCTTTCCAGCTTCCCACACTCCTAATTAGCAATTACGCGGATTGTTTACTAGAAATCAGCTGGGTGGCTCATCCCCCTCCGTCCTCCATCGTGGTCCTGCACATTGCTTCCAGGTGACCCAAGAGCGTTTGCTCGGTGCTAGAAACCAGACTGTTTTTCAGCAGTTTTTTCTTTCCAGTTGTAGCTGGAAAAGTCTTCACGAAGTGTTGTTCACGTCCTTGGGACGCAGCTTCCGTAGAGGTTAAGCCCAGTCGAGGTCCTCACTTTAGTGAATTGGGGAAAAGTGCCACGACTACGCCCGCCTTTGTTCGCATTCGAATCGCAGGCTGTGCTGGGACTGGTCGGTGTCTTGTGTAAGTGTCGGGTGGGGGCGAACGTCTAATTAGTGGAATTGCGGAGGGGG
>LOEQ01000785.1:360797-373466 GCA_001685075.1 Bramus lutescens | reverse complement strand
TGGGGGTGGCTGTAGCCAGACATGCTCTTGGGAGGCCCTCACCACTGCCTGTCTGGTACTTGCTCAGCATTTCCTTCACAGACTTAGATTAGGTTGTAGTCTGAGCTTCTTAAAATATATATTCTCTCCGTTAATTTATCAGGAAATATTTGCAGCAGGATTTAAGGAAATTATTTCAGATTAAGGTATTGACCTTTAAAAAAGGAAAAGGACCAAGTGTCTTGTATGGGTGACTCAAAATTTGACTGGGTCTTCCTTAATTTCCTTCTAGGTCTTTAGAAAATTATTTTACTTGTCCTAGAAATGTGGCTAGATGGGTAGAGCGCTTATTGAGCATGTGCGTATGTGCATTCACACACATGCGTGCACAGACACTCACATGCTTCTGGTATGGTGGCACATGCTTGTAATTCCAGAACTCCGAAAGTGGAAGTGGGAACTTTAGAAGTTCACTGTTAATCTTTGTTACATAGTGTTTCAAGCTAGCATGGGTTACATGGGAACCTGTCTCGAAAAGAAAAGGAGAAATGTAGCGTTTACCCAAATGCAGCCTTTGTCTACATTCCATTTTGATCTTGCTATACCCAGAAGCAGCCCCTATTCTGTGCTTTGTGATACTACAAAGTATCACATGGTGTAGCTGTAACACTGTATTTTACATCAGAGTCTGCTGCAAGTTTTAACAACATATTTATTCACATGCTGGGCTTTACATTGAGATAAATTTGTATATAACAAGAATTTAGAGCTAAAAGACATCACTATAAATTATAAATTAGAAGGTCAAGTTCATCAAAATTTACATATACATTCAAGACTAGTTCATCAGTCATTGCATAAACTGGGTGAGTTAGGTCAGAGTATTGAAGTAAACAACAAATTTCAATGGGGGAAAATCTGAACACAAGAAATTGAAAGTAGTTTCTGATACTTAAAAGTTCTGTTCTTTGGAAATCGTTCAGCTATGGCAGAAGATGGCCTGAAGCGCTGGAGCTTGTCTGAATTGATTCTCCCCAGAAGCATGAATTGGGGAGTGTTTTCCCCTCTGTCCCACTATTGTGGGTCTGGCAGATTCCAGGCAGGCTGACATGAAAACCTCAGCATCTCTTGTAAAATCCTTGGAAATTTTCAATTTGAGCATTTAGAGTGATTTAGTTTCTAAAGTATGTAATAGCATAAAATATTAGTATACACATGGCTGCAGGATCCAGCTGACACATGGTCTGGTTTCACATAGTTCACAGAACATACAGAACATACTTTATGACACACTGTGTATAGCATGGGTAATACTTGTAGCAGAGGCTAAAATCATAGCGCATTGACTCTCCCACCTGGAAACAGGATTTCTCTGTACCTGCTCTTGGTGGCCCCTGTGTTCTTGCACCTTGTAGCAGTCTGGAAGGGCTGTTATCAAAGCATGGCTTAGACATTCGCTTATCATCTCAAACTGTTAGCAGCGCTTCCCACATTACAGTGAGGCTGCAGCAGTCAGTGATCAGTGTGGCTGTGAGGGAATTTCTGAAGATGCTTGCTAACTCAAGGTAACCGATGCTACCGTAGGAACCTTTGCCTGTTGGTTGATTTCTGTGGTTTGAAGCAAAAGTATTTTCACTTTTCATTCCTTAGTAACCTCCGTTTGCTAGCTGCCTCCAATTTTACCCTCAAATAAAGCAGGCAGGATTCACATTCAGTATTCTAGTCTTGTGTTTCATTCTTGAAAATGTGATTAGAGCGAAAACCCATGCAGAGAACAGTTTCTACTGCCTGCAGTAGTAGCAGTGACGGCAGCCCTGGTTTCTCTTTAAGTTTCTAATGCATGGAAGACAGGTTATTTCTGTCCTGAAGTCCTGCCGACACTGCCCTTGAACTCTGCCTGTTGGTGGTGGTGCAGCCTCAAAGACTGAGCCTTCTCCTGTCCGACAGAGACCCGGCTTCCTCCTGCTCCTGCTTCTGTTTCTCTTTGGACTGTCGTAACTTTCTCCATTATAACCTTAACTTGAATCTTCTGCAAGTGAAAATCACTAGATGGAGTTCTAGTTCCAGGCTCAGAGCAATGTCTGTCTTCCTTGGTTCCATTCATGTGTCTCATCGGTACCAGGCACCCATGGACCTGAGTGGGTTGTCTTGGGGCCTGCAGAGTGGTGGTTGTGTTTCCTGGAAAAGGTGGCAAGGAATTTCCAGATTCGGAATGCCTCATAAAATGAAAGGTGTATTATATCTGTGAGGTCACCTTTCACCTTCTACACGTGACTTTCAAAGGTCAATGGCTCACATTCTGCCTTGGCCCCTGCCTGGATTGAATTTCAGCCAGCAAGTCTCCAGCCTACAGGAGAATTTGAGATTTTTCTCTCCCTCCCCCATTTCTTCTGTTTTGTTCTGTGTAAACAGTTCCTGCTGAAGTAACATAGACAAATATAGCAGAGAATGCTTTTCTGGAAGATGCATGCTCCCAAAGCATTTTTTAACCATTTTTGGGAAGAATTGATCTTTCTGTGTGTTTCAGACAGACTGAAAGAGGAGGGGAGGCTGTGGCTATAATGGAAGTGACATCATACATTATTGCCCCCATTGATCCGCTTTTAGTCTCCAGCCAGGATAAAAGGAAATGGCACCAGAGAGGAAGCATGCTTCATTTCGGCTCAGATCCCAGAGTGATAATGGGGTAATAATAGAACTCACGCCACTGTCAGTCTGTGGCTGCATTAGTCTCAGGCTCACTCCGTCTGGAGCTGCACTGACTTCCTTCCTCGTGCATGCCGGCCTCTGCTGTGCGCCAGCCGGGCTGCAAAGGAGGGGCTGAGGCTCCCCTTGGCCTTCAGCGCATGCCAGCTGCAGCCCTGATGTTTGTGCCTGTGGAATCTTCATGGTGAGACTTGTGTCTGTGGCATTTCTGATTTGAGGGGTTAAGCTGGCTTTTCTGCATTGTGTCGTGCTGATGGAGGGGAAGGTGGGGGCTGCAGTTGTGTGGATCGTCCTCCGGGAGCTCAGAGGGACATCCGCCCCTGCCTCCTGGAAGACCCAGGGTTTGTCTTTTGTGCCGTTTATACTTGTGAATGGGGGTCAGGGATTGGGAATTTCACATTTTCTCTCCAAGAAACTTTAAAACCGTTAAAAGTTGTGCCGCTTGCCTCAATTTTTAACTCTGCGGGGGCACAGAGGAAGTTAACATTTTTTTGTACATTTCTTCATAATTAGTGACTATGAAGTCTTCAATGTTTATGGCAAGAATACAGACTTCCACAATTAACAAACGGTGTTTGTACTTGCCTGAGTTCCTGTTGCTTCTTGTTTCTTGTGTTCGTTTAAATAAGTTTTACAGGCCTGTGTGGTTCTTTCTTTTCAAGGACCCTCATGATCTGGGTGTCTCATGGTCTTATTTTGTCTCGAGTTTTCTGGGCAGAGGTCTCATTACAATACCGAGGTGTTCCCATTGTGGAAATAATAACCTTATCATAGATCCTTGTTTGTGAAAAGGAAGAATTTTCTCTCCTTGCAACTGAATTTCAAGCATGAGCTGTCAGCCCCAGCCAGAAAGGCAGATCTTGTGGAAAACATTTCAAGTTGGCATCCCGGGGGCCCGATGCTCACCGATATGGGCTCTTTTCTGTTTGTTTTTCTTGATGTCACCATAATACAGCTGACACCGTCTGCGTCTCCTGCAGTGCCTCAGTGATAGCACACAATTGGTCCCAAAGTTATATGAAAGTTCATTTGATTTCTACGTGGTTGGGAGTGGGATATTCCCCCTGTGCCAGCTGCCAGGAGTGCCCACTGTCCAGCATTGCCTCCCAGCACATTTGCAAGTACTCGAGATCTTTCAGTCTCTTTGTGAACATTTATCATGTGTTACTTTTCCATTGCAGGATGGCTTGACAGGGAGCAAATTCGTATTTTACAAAGTTCACTCTATTAAAATACTTTTGCTTTAATGAATCCTCTTCTCGAGCCTGTAATCCTTTTTTTTGTGTATAATATTTACTTGTGAATGAATGTTAGTTTATTATCTGTGGCTGAAAACAGCATTAGGCCACTCATTTGTCTCTATTTTCTTCATTGCTTAGAGACTACATTTTCCCATGAATGGAGAGCCAGGTGGCCGCAGGTTGTTTACTAATGGAGTGCTTTCTCCAAGGCCATTCTACAAAGGCCAGACTAGCAGAGCTCTCCCAGCATTAGAGAGGAATGTTCAGCATGGCTGTGCCTTCTGTCCTGCCCACCGCCGAACAAGTCAGCGCTTGTGTGAGGGCGTCTGTACCTTCCTGAATGATGGAAGGTAGAATCCTTGAAAGGGTGTGCACCTCACTCTTTCCCGCCTTTTAATTAGAGCCAGATAAACTTAGGAAACAGCCCCAAAGGTTTGAGTGCATGTGTTCTCCTGAGGGCTGGCAGTCTTAAAGTCAGGCTTAGTTCTAAATGTTTCCATTGCCTCAGTTTTGAGACGACGAAAGCTTTCCATGATCCTTTTGATTCTGTTTGTGTGCAGATGTGAGCTTTCTGCTTGGAAGAAAAACAGCACACAGGTGTTGATCCAAGCATTTTGTCTGGTTCACGTGTTAGCAGTTCTCTTTAAATGGAGTCGTGTTCAGTATTTGAACCTAGGAGGGATACCCAGGTCAGGTATATGGGTGATGTTAGCCACTGCATCAACAAAACCTAGAGAAGCCATGGGGTGACTTGAGGAGCCTTAGCTAAGGACCCAGGGCAGACGCTGTGCGGGAAGGTGTCTGAGGTGTGCAGTCTCTAGGGAAAGGTGCACTCGAGGTCTTGGGCTGACAACTTACTGCTTCCCTGGAAATGCCAAAGCTGTTGTTGGGTCTGGTGGGCAGCCAGAAGGAAGAGGACCGGAGAGACAGGCCCCAGCCAGGGCTCTCAGTGATGGAAAGGAGGCGCCTCTGGGAAGGATACTCCACGGGCACCTGGTCAGGAGCCCGAATGGTGCATGTGCTGGGGACAGGTGAGGCTCCTAGGGACTGGAGGTCTTGGGTTTGGCCTGCTTTAGCAAATAGCTGGGTTCTCTTAGTATCACTGTATCTTGCAAAAACTTTATCTCAGGAAGGGAAATGGAGTCATTTATGGAATCCTTGCATTAGGACCTCATAGGTCAGGGCCGTCTTGCTAGAGACAGCTGGTATTCCGTTTGCTTCAGAATCTGTCCATGGTATAACCGTACGTGAGGAAAAACTACATAATAATGCACCCAGGAACCAATGCTGGGCACTGTGTCTGTCACTGGGGAAATGAGTTCATTAAGATTTAGGGTGAGACAGAAACATTAGAAACACTAAATGTGACAGCACACACCTTTAATCCCAGCACCCCAGGGGAAGCAGAGACAGGCTTGTGTGGTCTGCATAGTGAGAGTTCCAGGCTAACCAGGCTAGAAAGTGAAACCCTTTCTCAAAGAGAGAGAGGGAGGGAGGGAGGGAGGGAGGGAAGGAAGGGTTGGGAGATAACTTTTCTTGGTGAGACTGCCCAGTGTGTGCACATTGCAGGGAGAAGGGTGGTTCAGGCAAAGCATGTATTTTAGGACAAAAAGGAGAGATGAGAAAAGGGTTTTGGTAAGTTAACATCTTTTGTGTGCTAGAAATTGGCAGTTAAAATCCTGGTGTTCATAGGCATCTCTGTTGGCCTAGCATTGGCCCCCAGAAGTTTGATTCGCTCAGGATCGTCAGGCATATCTAGGCCTGGAGGGGTGCCAGCATAGAGAATGTGGAATTTGTGTAAATAATTGTTAAACTCTGATTTTAGGAAGAACCTTTTTCAGTCAATACAGGTGTACCCTGAGTTTTCTCTTCACTCTGCTGCTGGGTTGAGGTGGCCCGGCAGGGCGTGGCTCCTGGCTGAGCACTGCTACTCTGTATCACACACAGATGCCCCCCCATTGCTCTTAGCCTTTCTCGCAGCAACTTGGGTGTGACAGCTATCTGGGTACTGAGTGAGACAGCCTGTGTGCACTTACGTGTGTCCATTGCAGTGCGTTTGCTTGCCTACAGCCTGTAAAGTGATTTTAGTATCTTAAACTCACAGATTAAAAATAGACTCCTCATGAAGGGGAGGGGCTGTGATAGGAGGCAATTGTTACACTATGTTTATTTTTCAGGGTTCAACAGGTGCCTTGCAGGCTTAACATGGTTCAGAAAAGAAATCTGAACCTACCTACTTGTGGTAACTCCTGTGGATTTGCCTAAAGTTGGATCATCTCTTGAGTCCTTGTCTAGCCGGAAACATTTTGTGCTGTATGCAATCTTTGGGGCTGCAGAGAGTATAAGCCTGATGTCCAAGCAAAGTCAGCACCCACACACCCCATCTTTCAGACATAGACCCGTGCCTGAATTACCCTGGCTTTGCTGTCCTTGCTCAGAACCCTGTTTTTAACTTCTTGTTGGGTAAATGACATATCAAGGGCTGTTTCCTTTGTCCACAGCTTTCTCCGGACCAGATCGTCTTGCTTTTGGAGTGTCTCTTAGAGCAGAAGGCCCTGAGCCCCCAGACATTGCAGCGCCTCCAGCAGACGTACCGCCTCCAGGAGCAGGATGCCGAGGTAACAGCTGAACCTGTGTGCCCCACTGGTGGGAAGAGAGATGAGCTCACTGCTGGCTTTAGCATGACGCCCTGTGCCAGTCAAGGACCGGTCTTCCAGAAGCAAGTGCTCAGCTCATGCCTCCTCCAGTATTTCCCGGTGATCACTTTGTATCTGTAACTCTTGGAGGCCTAAGATTTCCCTCCTATGAGTAAACCATAAAGATAGTACAAGTTTCTTAAAAGCTTGAGCAACAGGGTGGAGTCGTTTGAATTAAGACTTGGGCGGGTCATTTTGTGCTCTGGTGGTGCCGCCTTTCCCTTGCTCATTAAGGAAACTCAGCTCAGATGTGTGGGAGCATCCGGGCTGCATTCAGCTAGGACAAGAAAGAAGCCATGTGTAAAGGAAATGAAAAACGAATCTAGCAACCATGGTTTAAAAAGTAAAATTGGGTGCTTGTGGTAAAACAGTATGATGTGAGCCTCGATCTCGTTTAGCTTATTCAGAATGCAGTACAGATCCTATGTGGATTCCAGCTTTGAAAAACACAAAATCATAAATATTTAATGTATTTAATCATCCTAAGGGGAAAAAAAACCCAAAAGTTCAAAGAGAACTGGTCTTTGACACAGCACTCTAAAATGCAGAGACTATAAGAAAACCAGCTCTGAGCTTTCTGTCCACTGCAGCCACTGGCACCTGGGCTGTTGGGCACTTGAAACTTGGGCCCCGTGCGTGGGATGTACATGGAGTGAGAGGCACGTGGCACAGTGGTGGTTTCAGGCTCTGGCTATTCAGCACATTATAGTTTTGAGCTTCTGTTTTAGATACGCTGGCTTTTCTAGTAGCTTTCAGAGTTAGTAAAGGGGTAGCTCACTGGGAAGGTGACTTTGTTACATAGTTTCCAAGTCCACAGATTTAGGAGTAATTGAAAGAACCCCCTGGGGAGACACTGGCAGTCCTTAATACCTACATGTAGATCAAATGGGCAACTGTTATGTTTGTTTCTGCTCTTGGCCCTTTGTTTATCAGAGACTCCAAATGCCAGACTTATTTTTAATTAGTGTCTCAAAGCCCTCCCTATTTATAGGCAGAGGGTTGTGTTTTGACGGGGTTGAATTCCACTGGAGTAGAGGCTGGGTGGGAGGGTCCGAGCAGGTGCTAAGCACCTGTCCCTTGGTGCTCGGAAGCCGTGAAGCTCTCAATCCTGTTTTCCTTCTTCCTGTTGGCATGTGATACATCCTGTCTTACCTTACAGCCTAATATAGTTACTGTGTATCGTCACTTAAACCTTTGAGAAGGGAGTGGGTATCTCCTTTTTTTGTAAATATCAAAAGCAGTCTTACTGCCTGAAGACAGGACATTTGGTTCTGCTGTGATACTTGGTGACCAGGTGGACTGAATGTTTGTGGCTCCCTTCACACAGATGTGATGTGTCTGTAGCACGCACACCTGCCATCTCCACACGGAGAAGGAAGTGGGGCGCACAGGCCAGGCTCACTCTTAGGAAACTTAGGTTTCTCAGCTCACTAAGTGAGCCAGGTGGCCTCAGCCAAGAGCTGTGAAGGACTGCCACATGGAGTAACGCTGGCTGCTCTCTAAGCCAGGTATTCAAGAAAGACTCCTCAGAGGAAGCAACATTGAGCCAAAGGACAAGAACGGATGTGTAGATACAAGACCAGGACGATGTGTGGACTCAGAACTTGTCAGGGTAGTGACCAGCAAATGCTTTCTATGCAGGGACAGAAAATTCACAGTTTAGGAGGTCACGTTGTTTCTGCAACATCTCTAACTTTGCTGCTGAGGCATATTATTTATTTATTTATTTATTTATTTATTTATTTATTTATTTATTTCAAGCAAATAAATAAATAAATGAAATCAAACCCCCAAACACACTGGACGAATGCCGCTGCAAGCCAGGGAAAGTTGTGATCGACCTAAAGCCTGGGTCTCAGTCTAATCAGCAAGTCTCGGGACTGTCGTCGTCACTGCCCGGTCTCTTTCTGTGGCAGTTTGCAGCTGCGGCCCTTGCCAGGCCTGTGGATGGAAACCCATGGAGCAGGAGCTGCACTTAGTGTGGCTGCAGGTTCCCTGTGCTGCTGACTTTTCTTTACTGGAGTTACCATGGGGAAAATCACAGAAGCAACAAGATTTTCAGCCACAGGCTGTTTTCTAGCGGCTCCATTGTTTGTGTGACTTCTGGTGACTAAGTAGCAAGAATTAAGTTGAGCCATCACCAACTTTGATTTTGAGGGACAGACTCCATAGGAGAAAGCACTGTACTTGACGGAAACAGTCTTGAGTCTTCTGACTTGGTTCTCACTGTTTCCCTGTAACTGAGCAAGCAAGGGAGTTTCTTCTAATTGTCAGAGTTCTCAAATGCGGAATAAGTAGCAGTCACTTGAAAGATGGCCAAAGAGACCTCTTTAGCAGGATGAGTCCCGAGCAGCCCTGGAAGAAGAAAGAGTGAGGTAAATTAGGCTTCTGAGGCTCTGTGCGGGTCTCTGTCCGAGCCCTGAATCTGATGTGGAGTGAGGAGTCCAGTACACACTGACCAGACCTGTCCATGATTGTGGGGAGACCTGCTGAGAGGTTGCCCCATTCTGACTGGCCTGCTGAAAGCCCATAGGCAAGGTTGAGAAAGGAGCCTGCCACTGCTGCCTTGTGCTCCAGCTGGCCATGCCCTCACGACAGTGCGACAGTGCGGTGCACACCCCTCCTAGGGGCAGCTGAAAGAGTCTGGACTATAAAAAACAAATTGTGGGGGCGGGGCAGCTCAGGGCAGCCTTCGTTTCGTACCCTCCTTTTCTCTGAGCCACCTGAGCGGCTCTTACTGCTTGCCCTTGATCTGTTGGTGAGAACTCCGTGGTGTGTTATACCTCGAGGCTGCTGGTATTGCTTTGGGAGATTTGTGTGTCAACTGCGGGGCCACCTTGGTGTTTCCTGGCCTAGAAGGTAACAGAATCTCATGAGTTGGGTGCCTTTTACACACAGAGTCAGAGCTACCAGTCAGCCTCAGGTCAGGGTTCCTTCTCCAGGAATGCAAACAAACTGTCAAGAAACAGAGTCCAGAGAGGCATTTGTCTGCAGTCCTGTGATGCTCAGATTAAAAGCTATAAAATTTCAAACATGTACTGGACAGCAGATTCTAGGATAAAATAGCCTTATGTAAGATCCCTCTTAAGGGCTGATGAGGTGACTCAGTGAGTCAAGGTGTCTGCTACCGCACCTAAAGACTTGAATGCCGGAGAAACTTGGCTCTTACACGTTGTCCTCTGCCCTCCACATGTGTGCCGTGATACACTTGTGCATATACACAGGTAAATAATACACATGCGCATATACACAGGTAAATGATACACATGCGCATATGCACAGATAAATGATACACATGCGCATATGCACAGATAAATGATACACTGCGCATATACACAGGTAAATGATACACATGTGCATATACACAGATAAATGATACACTGCGCATATACACAGATAAATGACACACATGCGCATATGCACAGATAAATGACACACATGCGCATATGCACAGATAAATGATACACATGTGCATATGCACAGATAAATGATACACATGTGCATATACACAGGTAAATGATACACATGTGCATATACACAGATAAATGATACACATGTGCATATACACAGATAAATAATATACTGCGCATATACACAGATAAATGATACACTGCGCATATACATAGATAAATGATACACATGCACATATACACAGGTAAATGACACACATGCGCATATACACAGATAAATAATGTAATTTAGGGACTAGAGAGCTAGATTGTGTTAGAATAGTTGCTGCTCTTGCAGAGGACTTGGGTTCAGGTCCCAGCACCACAGTGAAGTCCCCTAAACACCCCAGTTGGTTTATGTGGTTCACCTATGCCTGTTTTAATCATGGACTTCTAACGTACATACACTCAGGCAAAAACAGACATAAAAAATGCAACAAATTTTAAACTGGAATTATAAAAATGTTTTTTGATCCCTTTTAAAATAATGAGTTCCCTAGATTGCCATAGCAAGCGTCTTAAGCTGGAAATCTGGTCTATGGCAAGAAGATCCATGGTCTTCCTGGGTGTCTGCCTGCCCTACCAACCCCATGGCTCACTTCAGGCAACTCGTGTGTGAGGCTGCACTGTGCATTTTAGACCAGGGCATACCTCGGTTGGTAGCATCTACAGCACTTTTCTGTTTGTTTGTTTGTTTGTTTGTTTGTTTGTTTTATATAATAGAGAGAGGGAGATAAAGATATGTAGAGAGGAAGATAAAGATATAGATATATTTCGGAAAGCAAGGAAGCAGCATCTCACTGCCTTGTGTGGCCAGTGACCAGCATGGCCCTCACTACAGTGGCCCTGCTCTGTCGGCCAGAAAGGTGCTGAGAAGAGGCAGCGTGGGAAGCTCTGTGGCATGAGAGGACGAAGTGTGAGCTCTGTCTGGTGACAGGGCTGTCACCATCCCAGAGTGCAGGAGGCAGGAACATTAGGATGAGTTTCCAGCCAGCTTGGGCTACACAATGAGACCCAGTCTCAAACTCCCCCCAAAAAAATAGGTGGTGGTGAATGAAGCCAGGAAGAAATAGGAATAAGAGCTGGGTACAATGTTAGCACCTTTTATCCCTGCACTTGGGAAGCAGAGGCAGTGGGTGTCGGTGAGTTCCAGGACAGCCTGACCTACACAGTGAGACTCTGTCGCTGTCTTAAATCAAGGAGCGAGGAAGCACGATAGCGGTGTGTGCCCATAAAGTACCAGCTTATTCTTGGTTGTTAAGCATGGTCAAGGCGTGGACTTTGCACTAAGCTGCATTCAGGTCCCGGAGCCGTAGCTAGATGGAGACACACACCGTTCGTTTTCCCCAGCCGTCAGTACAGCGTTATTTCAACTGTTGCCTGCGCTAAGGGCTGGGGTTTATTTCTGACCACTGCTAGCTGGAGCCTTGATGAAATGATCTCTACTCTGGGGCTTCATAGCTGATTTTGTTTTCCTTGGAATCTGTGTCATGGTCGAGTGTCAGCATGGACTAGCAGATCAGAGTTTTCAGCTGGAAATCTGCACCCCACAATGGCTAGGGTTGGCCAGCACTCCAGACCCTTGGGGACAAGGATGAAGGTCACAGAGCCTTAATTTCCTGGGAATTAAAATGAAGCTATAAATACTTTCTTCATGGAACTGTCAACAAGGTAAGACGAGGAAACATGGGACCATGTTGTTTTCTGGGCTGTCTTGCCAGTGGTTGAATCCAGGACTTTGTGCCTGATGCCGGGTTCCTGAGCCATAGCCCAGCTGAGCGTGCCTGTTGGTTAATGTGGTTTTTGTTCATTGGAAGGCTCTTTCTTAGCTGACAGTTTATGTTGTCTCTTCAGCTCCGTATTCTTTGTTTTCATAAACTGAGGGAGAAAGACGGGAAAGCTCAGCCAGTGGGTGTGTGTTGTCTTCCTGCCTGTGACAACCCTTTTACTTGTGGTCACAGAATTCCTGGTCTTTGGGTCAATGATTGTTTGGCATGTGTTTTGCCCCCAGGGTGGGGGATGAGGTAGGGATGGGGTGAGAATAGAGATGGGGTGGCGAGAGGTGGAAATACTCCAAATTAAGGTTTTATTCCCGTCCATCACTTTCTGATACTTAGCATCTCAGGCTTCTCTGTATATGAGGTTCCCTCTCTCCCATTGTAGGACTCCAAATGTCTCTAGTTCTTGGCCAGCTGTCTCCTAAGGGGCAAAGTCCCTATTAAGAAGCCCTGCTCTAAGACAGCAGTGTTTTCAGGAAAAAAGGCAGTTTTTAAAATCTCACAATGAATTGTCTAGCTTTTGATGACTGGTAACCTAGAGTATGTGAACCGCAAAGATGGCCGTTGGTATTTAGGGGCCACCTGGAGCCCGGTCTGCCCACCCAAAGCTTCCAAAAATGAAGAGGTGGATTCTTGTGATAGAAGAGAAGACCTGCAGATGAAGGAGGCAGCACACTGGTACAGGATGGTGAACCTGTGCCGTGGACACCGGGAAAGTCGCTCTAAGCATCTGTTGCACTTCCATGTGCAGCCTGTGGAGAAGCATGCAGTTGCTCACAGCCCCTTCTCTGCATTGCTGGCTGTGTCAGAGAGCAGCCTG
>LOEQ01000785.1:325277-342365 GCA_001685075.1 Bramus lutescens | reverse complement strand
ACCACCCTGCCTGTGGGGCTTTGGGCCACAGCCATGGGAAAGGAACTGGGAATTCTGACTGGACTCGGACAGGAAGGGAAGGGAGGAGGGTTGGGAAAGTCTCAGAAAGGGCTCTGGGTTCTCTCAGCTGCTCCTGTAGAATTAGAGGATTTTTAAAGCATTTATTTTTAATGGAATTTGCATCAAAAGAAATAAGTCATCCTTGCTCATGGTAAGCAGAAATGGCATAGGATGCCCCTGGGGCAGAAACCAACAGAGTTTAAGCCATCCCTTTAAAATGAAGAGAAGGCTCTGCAGGATCCATTCCAGGCCAGTGCCAAGCTCCTACCAGCTTCTCTCCTGACCATGGTTCAGCAGGACATGGCCGCACAAGCCTAGTGGGCAGCCACAAGCGCTGCTTTGATGTGCACATTGGGACCTCTGTCCTCCACAGCATTGCCTTTGTCACAGCCATCTCTCCAAAGCAGCCAGCTCTTGTCCAGTGAGCAACAGAAAAGCTTGCGATCTGAAGGACTCCTGTGCAGGCTTCATGCTCTAGTTCAGCTCACCACCAAGTGGGTTGTAGACAGAACCAGCCAGTGGAGGAGCACAGCCTGCCACAGCCATGCCTCCTAAGCAGACCTGGGTGCTGGGCTTATGGCCTTGGCTTGCCCACTCCCTGGGTGGTTGGGCTGCGTATGGATAAGGGTTTCATGTGGGATGCTGCCCACTGGGGCTTAGCATTGGTTTCAAAATCTTGGTTGTTAGTCAGCCCCTTAGAACACTCCCTCCCTGGGACATTTCAGTCTTAGCCATCAAATTCAAATGAGCCATCAAGACGGGCAGCAGCCCTCAAATGGGGAGAGAGAGCCCCTGGAATAGCCTAGCCCCATCACAGCTCTGAGGCTCCCAGGGCTGGGGGTTGGGAGCTGCCTCATCCTCCCAGGGAAGGCTGCAGAGGGTAGTCTCAATGAGGGGTGTGAAGTCAAGGCAGCCATAGTGAAACTGGCCCCCTAGCCGGTCTGTGGGGTTTATGAGGTGGGAGGGGAGCAATCCTGCTATTCAGGGCAGGGTTTTATAGCTCCTCCCACCCATTGGTGCTGTCTGCAAGATTGATGGACTAATAAGGCTGCTCTCTTCCAGCCCAGTGACCAGACAGTGTGAAAAGGAAGGTGACCATGTGCAAGCTGGGGAAGTTTTGCAGGACAGGGTGGGCTGCCAAGAACCTTGCCCCTTGGCACTGGTATGTGTCCAGCATCCCTTGGCTGGGATGCTGTAGCCCCACATGGGATGACTGGCTAGAGAGAGAAGCCTTGCTTTGGAGGTTGAGCCAGTTGGGAGTGTCCATGCCCCATTTTCAAGAATGCCCAAGAGACAAAAGAAGCTCAAGTACACAGTCACCAGAATGTGTCCTCAGCAGGTGATGATGGCCCTTGAAGCCTGGCTGGCGTGTGTGTGTGTGTGTGTGTGTGCACGCAAGTGCTGGAAATACACAGCCCTTCTGCAGACAGCTCATACTATCAAACCTGCTTATTTCAGTGCCATGAGATAAAATAGGCTTGGGTTAAATTCTGAGCTCCAAGGACTGAACAGGGATGGGTACCAGATCTCTTCCTGCCTGTCCTGGGTCCACTTAGTGTCTCCTGTCTATGTAGTAACCTTCCCTAGCCACTGCCAGGATGGAGGACCAGGGACGCTAGGGGACCCCCTAACAGAGACTGTTTCAAGGCATTCCAGGAAGGCTTTCCACCAGGGAGGTGACAGGCCAGGGCACGTGGCTTATTGTGGCTGTGATTTCTTCTTCTTTCCTCCTCCTCCTCCTCCTCTTTTTGCTTTTTCAAGATAGGGTGTCTCTGTGTAGCCCTGGCTGTCCTGGAATTACCTCTGTAGACCAGGCTGGCCTCGCACTCACAGAGATCCGCCTGCCTCTGCTGGGATTACAGGTGAGCATCGCTACCATCTGGTGGCCTCTGATTTCTGAAGTCACCTTTGTCACCATCTTGCCTTGTCTAAGCCCCATTTTGGTCTGGTGCACTGCTGCTCGGGTCTGCACAGCAGCAGCAGCGCTGTGCCCGAGGGGTGGGAGTGGGGATGTGCGGCAGCCACTCCTAACTGTACCATTGAGGGTCCCAAGTTCCACACAGTTCTTTCATCCTCCGGTAGGTCTTCCCTTGCTGCCCACTGGATGAGATACTGTGGGAGAAGTATAGGCTTCTAAACCTGGTGGAGTTTCCATCTTTGAGAGGCTGGAAGGAGCAAAGCCACCTGGGACTACACAGCCTCACCTCGTTCCTGACCTCACAGTTCAGTGCTGAAGTCTCTGGAGGCTCAGCAGCACGGCCCACAAAGGATGGAGACAGCTGTGAGGTTTGCCCAGGGGTGGGAGGCTTTGGGCTGATGTTGAATTATAAAAACCAATAGTGATTTAATGGTGGGAACTGTGTTGTGATTTTGCCGTGCTCAAGAAGAGACAGGTGCTGAGGTGGAGGGCTCAGCGCATCTGGGGTGGGGGCTGTGGAGTAGGGATGGTGACTGGGCAAAGACGGAGCCCAAGTCCTCAGGATGCATGGCGGAACACACAGGAGCTCCAGCTAGAGAGATGCTGGACTGTGAGGACTGGGACAAAGCAGTAAAAGTGTCACCGTGCTGACGAAGGCACAGGGAATGCAGATGGGTCCTTTAAAGTCACAGATGGCCTTTGGCCTGTTTTACTTACCAAGAAGCTGTCTTCGTGTACAGGAGACCACAGCCTTCCTGCTTCCTTCCTTCTCCTCCCATTTCTTTCTCCAGAGATCAGACATGCACACAAGCAGAAACTCTGAAAACTGGACAGCCTTCTCTCTTTTTACCTCATCTCTGCCTCAGCCAATCACTGTAAGAACGCCCATTCCTACATTTACCCCCAACAGAGGCATGTCCACCATGGTCCAGCAAGCACACAGACCAGCACCCTGCTGGGGAGCAGCAATGATACCCTTCACAAATTCCAAAGTCTGTAACACCTTCAGATCCTCCCATCCCCACTTCTCTGGAGTTGGGACCACAGACATGCACCACTGCACCTAGACCCACAGTGCTGGATGCATCCCCTGCCTCCCCTCACACCTAAACCATCCATCCCTAGGCTGCCTGCATCAGATGATGTGGACTGGAAATGGTTGAATGCCGTGTTAAGTGGGAATGAGAAGGAAAAAGAAGTTTGAACGAGGTCAGTAAACACATTCTTTTAAGGCATTTCTATGCAGTTAGTTGACTCCTTGGGTAAAGAATCCATGGACACAGTAATTATACATTTGGATTTTTTTTTTCATGCAGGAGGCACATTTGGTTCATGTATGCACTGTTCTCGGAGTCCTCTGTTCAATCACTGGTCTCTTCTGTAACTGGGCAGAAACAGCTGTTTTCATCTGTTAGCCACATGCTAACCTGGATGAGTTAATTCGTATGAATTCCTGGTGACAGTGCCAGGCCTTGGGTATGCTTTCCTTCCTAAGCTCTGCTCACCTCATTTAGCAGGGCTTCCCCGTTAGCTACACCCTAGAGCCCTGGTTCTGTGTATGAAAGGTACTAGCATCAGAGGGAACTCCAATGTGCTTGCCGTTGGAATCCAGAGCACGTGACATGGGAAAGGACACCTGAAGAGCTGTGTTTTACAGGGAGGATAGACTATAATTTAGATTTTAGTGGTTTTACTGTGGTAAAATATCCACAGCATAGAATCCACTGCTATGGTGTTTTGGCAGCAGACATCAGTGCTGGTGACACCACCATCTGTATTCTGAACTTTCTCTTACCAAACGGAATCTCATTTGTACTCTGATATCAGACTAACTTCATCCCCTGCTCTCCCAAGTCCGTGGTGGCACCACTAGACTCTCATGAGCTTCTCTGTCCTAGGGATGCTGTGTGAATGCTACAATGTCATTTAGCATCTGTCTAGCCGGTCTAGCTTAGCGTAACATCTTCCATATTGGAATCTGTGAGAATTTCATTTTTATTAAAATGAATTTATAATTATCCTGCATGTGTGTGTGATGTGGAGGTGAGCGTGAGAGGTCAGAGGATAACTGAGTGGTCTCGGGTCTCTCTGACCTTTATGTCGACGCTGGGGTGATGCTCACAATGCCAGGCGTGCAGAGCCTTCACCTGCTGAGCCATCTCAGAAGCCCCCCCACCCCTTCTGTAAACGTGACTGACGCTGTCATTTGTGTGCAGCGCACACCATATCACCCCAGTCTTCAGTGAGTGGACACCGGTGTACAGGTCCCACCCGAATGCTCACCTTACCTTCTTTGGGGTAAGTGAACACAGGTGGATTCTGGATGTGACTGTTACCCTACTGTCTCCAGGAGATGTGCACTCAAAAGTTTATCACATGGCCACTTGCAGTCAACAAAGGCAGTGACTCCCTGCCTGTCAGAGCCTTTCTACAGACCTCCAGCACACTGTGGAGATACAACTGTACTCGCTTGCATTTTCTAACACAACGGTAAGTCCCTTTCCAGTGTTTAGAAAGTGTTTGTATTTTCCCATCATGTTCAGCGTTTTGTGCTTTCTCAGTCTCTTGAGTTGGTGGTCATTTCTTACTGATTTGTCTAAGAAGTTTCAAATTTAGAGAAGTGACTTTTTTGTTTGTTTTGAGGCAGGATTTCTCTGTGTAGCCCTGGCTGTCCTAGGACTCACTCTGTAGACCACGCTGGCCTCAAACCCAGAGACCTGCCTGCCTCTGACTCCCGAGTGCTGGGGTCACTTCACCGCCTGGCTGGAGCAGTGGTTTCTGGTCGTGTGTGGCACGTGCTTTTCCAGGTCACTGTTTGTAGTCAGGAGCTTTCTTTTGTTTATGGGAACAGCCAGTTTTATCAGTTTGCTGTGGTTTTTGGTTTTCTGTCTTTTGTAGAGAGGACAACCAGGTGTGGCATCTGGAATGTCTGATGTGTTGGTCCACAACACTGAGGGAGGGGGTGCTTCTAGCTCAGCCCTCCAACAAAATACAGCAACCACAATACTGGCTACACCTCATTGGAGAAGAACTTCTTGCCAACATCCCTCTGCCCATGCTTCTGTGCTGCTGGGCTGCTTCCTGAGTCTGGGAGAGCCATGGGGCCTCCCTAGCTACAGATCCTTCGTGTATTCTAGGCCACAACTGTGATATCAGCTCAGGACCTTTGTCCTTAGAGCCTGAGCTACAGCTGCAGGGCAGGCACACGCACGGCCAGCAGGGCATGCACACGCACACCTACTTTACACACCCAGTTTCCTTTCCCACCCCTGTGGACTTCATGCTGTGTGTGGACCACCGAGGACAGAGTGCCAGTCCTTTCTACAGAAAGGTAGTGTTTTCTGTATCACACCACACGGTTTCCCACCCATATGCATGGCACAGAAGGTGTGCCCCCGAAAGGGTTAGAGGAGGGGGTTCATCTTGCCTGGTGGGTGGAACAAACGAGGGCCTGGTTTTTAGATGCTTATTTTGTCTTAACGTTGCATTGCAGGCTGTGAATGGCTTCTGATGGCTGATGGCTCATAATGGTTTCATAAAACCAAGAAGACTTCATGTTAAAGTTCGGCATCTAGCTAGGAGCAGCACCGTACTCTGGTTGGAAAGGGAGGGAAAGAAAGAGGGAAGCACACACTGTTCATTCATTCTGCATGTTCCTCGGACTACGGCTGTCCTGGATTCTGTGGCACTAGGAGATACCTTGCCAACCATGCACCATCCGTGTTTCTGTGGTACAGACTTTTCTCGGCCCCCTGTAAACCCGGCCTCTTCTATCCCTGGACTTCAGGCCATTAGGAGGAAATAGGCTGAGAAGCTAAACACCATTACAAGGAGCTGGCTGCCTGGAGCTCAGATATGAGAGTCTTTTCATCTGTGGTCAGATGAGATGGTATGCCATGTCAGGTGACTGAGCAACCAGGGAACTGACTCAAGATGCTCGGCACAGTTCACCCAGACTTGTCATGCCTGAGTGGGCTGAGTCATAGGGAAGCAGAGTGGACATGATCCCACCCTTCCTGACTGAGGAGGGAGAAGAAAATGGCTGTGCTGTGCTCTGTTCTTCCCATTCAGAACAGACAGTAGTAACTCAGCAACTCTGAGGTACGAGTGGTTATAATCAAGTTTGGCTTATACGGAACATGAAACCCAACTCTGAGGACACACACATCTCTCTGCCTTCCAGTCACCCTCCCTTCTCTGGCGACAGAACCCCAGCTTGTCCTGAAGGTGAGTCACAATTGGTCTTTTCCAAGCCAGGCCTAAGGTTTGTAAGACCCAGAGCTTTTACAGATAGGAGTGGGAAGGTTTCTACTCTTTGGGAAACATTGACTATAAAATTAAGTACAAGTTTTTATTTAGAATGGAACAGGTAAGTCCAGCCCCATCCTCCTGTGAGCGGCTTGGCAATGCAGTGGGCCCATCAGCAGGGGTGGGTGAAAGACAGGGACCGAGCGAGCATGCTGGTTAGTGGTTTCCCTGGCTGCTGACTGAGCCCAGATGCACAAATGCAAGAGAAAGCCAGCGCCCTCCACTTTAGGCCACAGTGCCTCGATGTGACTGTGACGGTAGCCATCATGTCCCCCCAGGTAAATGTTCTGAGCACTGAAGTCAATCTGCACGTGGGCAGGGGTTCTTGTAGCAAGTCCACAGGGCCGCAGCTTGGTGGCCTTCTCTGCTTACACACCCAGCATTCCCATTTACAGCAAATGAAGAAGAGAGACTTACAAATTTTCAGTTCCCAAATCCTCTGTTTTACTAGACACGGGCCACCCAAGAGGTAGGGTTTGGATTTGTTGCCTTCTTGGGGCACGGGGAGGAGGAAGCACTGACCCTTCCCTGGCCGCCTGTTCCCTCAGCTGCAATGGATGCACTGCAGCATTCCTACACTAAGGAGGCAGGCGCTCATCTGCGCGGCGCAGCCTCCTCATCTGCAGGGCGCAGGTCTCCGGCTACTGGGCAGCTCCCCATCACTGGCAACGTCATCAGAATGGGAAGGACGAAGCGAGTCAGCAAACCAGCCAGAGCTAGCTGTCACCATGCAAGGCTGTGTGACGTGAGGGCTCACCCGAGACTGGGACATGACAGGTGACCGGGGCCCTTCCTGGCCAGATGGCACCGAGTGCCCTAGAGGAGTCACACATCACTGAACTGGGCCAAGGCACAGATGTGGTCGGCACTCTCCTGGTTCTGGGCTCCACAGACAGTGTCCTCACCAGATAGACTCCCTGCTAGACCCGAGCTGGGCCTGAGCTCAGCTCCTGAAGGAGCTCTCCGGCCAGTTTTCGTGAGGCTTCGGCACAAAAGTGATCCGATCTGTACAAGATCTGGTCAAGAAAGCCAACAATCTCATGGGTGACAGCATCTGTGTGGGCCATCTGCAATGAGGGAAGAAAGGAAAGATGAAGACACTACCTGGGGACCCCTATGTCCAGTACACTCAGCGTGAGACTGCAGGGGAAGTACGGTTAACCTCTGCTTTGTTTACAAGGTGTTATCAAAGCACATCTGTCCCCAGCTCCCCCCCACACCAAACAGTGAGGCCAATTCCTGATGTCCAACCTCCCCACAGGGGCCAAAGTGGTCTTAGGCCCTCCAGGTTCACACATAAGCAGGGTGGAAACAGCAAGACTTCACTGCCACAGCTTTGGGATTATGTGCTGTAAGAGCAGACAGCTCTTATCACTTGACTGTCTGCCAAAGGCTCAGCCCCCTGCCAAGACTTCCCCAGAACCACAGTTGAGACTCTCAAATGTTATCTGTGCAGGACGTTAACCAGGATTCCTTTTAGGTACAGCAGCAATAGGAGCCCCAAGTTTGGAGAAACACACACATTTGTTGTATGTCGAGCAAACAAGAGCCTGCAGGCTTAGCCCCAGCTCAGCTTCCTCTTGTCTCACCAGGTCTTTCTCTAGGGTGACCAGTCACCCGAGGTTTGCCGTAACTTTGTGGCTTTGAGCCTTCACTGGCCCATAGTGCAACCCTTCCTCCCTGGTCCTACTCTGGCCACCAGTAAAGTGAAGCATGCTGGGCAGAGCTGCAGTCTCAGCATCTGCACACCTTGGCCACAGTGCTGAGGCCAAGCTCCAGCCTGGACGCATCTGCAGGCTCTTGGCATCTGACCGGTCACTGCCAGGTTGTGACTGAAAAGCCACAGGTCTGTGGTGCTGCGATGGCCTTAATTTAGAGGCCTCTGTCCTTCCTCGTGCACCAGTCAGTCCCTAGATGCCTTAAAGAGCTAATGTTTAGACTCTAGGCAGAGACTGCTTCCCACTTTTCCCCGGCATGGTGTCACAGAAACATGCCCTGCTGGCCTGAACCACAGTCTGTACAGGGTTTAAGCATAGCAAGTGCAGCAACTTTAGAGTTGTTCTCCCCATCTCAGACCCATGCAGGAAGTGCAGTGAAGACAAGAGGAGGTTCACAAAACGCAGTGAGGGCAGGGTGGAGGGCTCCAAACAGACCCATCCTGGCACCAGTCAGTGTCGTGTCAGAGGGTGGGAGCTGCAGCAGATTGACAGCCGGGGTTCAGAGGTCAGCCCTCCAGAGGAGGACTCTGACAGAGGAGAATCCCGTGTGGGAAAGGTCTATGGGATTGCTGACCCTGGAAGCTGCTGCTCCTGTCTGTGGTGTCCCTCCAATACCTGCATTGTAGTAATCTCATGATTGGCTCTCAGTCTTGGGGACATATATATGTGGATGGTCAGGATGATGACTTCTCATTAAGCTGCATAACTTGGATATACTGGGATACGCTTCATAACTAGATCTATTGTCCTACAAGGACTGTAAGACACTTAAAAGCCTGCTTTGCTCCTTTTACTCAGACTAAATTAAGAAAACAATTTCCTCCACTCTAACCTAAGCCACACATTCTTACTAGACTGAATGTTTCTGTAAATGGATCCTAAGTTAAAACCTTTACAGATATGCACACGGTCAGAGTTACAGATGTCTAACCAAGGTTATTAACACAAAACAACCTAAAAAAAAATCAGACCAATTTTTCGCTTGCCAAATCTGACCAATAAAACCTGACTCCCTTGTGCAGATCTGTCTGCAGCTTCTTTCTCCCGGGCTCTGTGCCCCGGCCTCTGGTCAAAGTCTTACACCTAGAACCTTGAACCTTTAATTGCCACGGTAAATGGCATGGCTCCTTATAGTTTACCCAAGGAATATGCTGTGACCAAGGAGATGTAACTCTTGTAGCTTTTTTTCTTACTGCTCAAGCGTCCTGTAAAAACTCACTTAAGCCAGGTGACCGGAGAAGAGAACTGGGATGGAGAACCAGGAAGAACTAGAACCTAGGAGACAATTAGAGGACAGAGAAACAGACAAAGAGCATGACCCAAGCAACCCATACCCTCAGATAAAAACAAAACAAAAACCCTTAAGCTCAGGTTTGCAACACTGTGGAGGTTTTTCTTTGAACCCTGGCTATAGCCTTGGGAGCTGGACAGCAAGCATGTCAGGGCAGAGACAGAAAAAGAAGCCAGAGAAGATGGCTAACTGATGTCTGTGGCAAGTCAGAAGGCCGAAACCAGAAAGAGAAGCCAGGAAAGGAGCAGGAGCCACCCCCAGGCTGAAGTTGGAGGAGCTGTACCTGTATAGAGACATTGCTCCAGCGGGAGGAGGTCCTAAGGAAGCGGACTGACTGCTGGCTTTAGCCCAGGTGAGGCTGAAGGCAGGCCACTGCCTGATGGCGGCTCCACGCCAGCTCTGAGTTTACATTCCTCTGCCCTGGGCCGGGCTCCTCAGGTGCTGACATCCGCACTGTTCTTACAGAAGTGGAAGGCTCTCTGTTGCATGTAGATGACTCCTGCCATTGACTGGGATGGGGTCAGAAGCCCCTCTAAAGGCAGGGTGTGTGTTATTAACAGCTGTATCTGTAAGGACAGTCCCTGGTGGCCTGCTGGATGCCGGGATGGAGCACTTGGAGGAACCGGCGTATGGCTTTCTCTGCATGCTAGGCAGCTTAACTGACCTGGGTTTCTGTGATGCTGCAGTACCAGGTGTAGATTAGCACTGTTAGTGGGTGGCTGGAACAGGCCTGGTCAGGTGTGTGCTGTACAAGACCCAACTCCCCTCAGAAGTATCTGTGGGAGTGGGGAATGTGGCTTGTCTTGAATATGGAAACGTTGGATCACCAAGCAGAGAGCTGGGGTCCTTTCTCACATCTTAGTTGGAGCCTAGGCCACTGTAGTCTGTGAGGGCGACAGGACTGAAAAGCAGGGGGGATGTGTGGCCCTGGAAGATGTCCCAGCAGCAGAGCTGACTCTGTCCACAGAGGTAGTGAGCATTTATGACGAGGTCAGAGTCCCCACTTCCATGATTCAGACGCACCTACTATCAAGTGCATCAGACCTGGTGTCACAACAGAGGTGGCACAGTTGGGAGTGCTCCCATCTATCCACGCTCCCTGTATCCCTGTCACTCAATGAAGTCCACACTTCATTCTGGCTTCCAAGTCTTCTCTGTCCCTGTCCTCTCCAGAATCTCATCTAGGGCACAGCATGGTCCGCCATCTTGTCTCCTTTGGCTCTTGGTTGTGACGGTTCCTCAGAGTCTTGTTCTGACAACCTTGAAGAGACCTGGGCTACCATTCTGCTGCTTTGTGTGGCAGGTGATGATTAGTTTTTACACAAGCCAGTGAGGAGTTATATACATTCCGTTTAATCAAGTGGGAAGACCCATTCTAAACATGAGTGGGGCCATTGCATGGGCTGGGGTCCTAGACCCCAGTGAGTACAGATGTTCACGGTGCTACTGAACAAGGGTGCAGTGTGACCTTGCACCTCAGGTTCCTGTGCTGCCTTCCCCCGCCAGGGAGAAGCTGGCAGGTGCAGCTCTGCACCAGGCCAGCCAGGGAAGTCAGCTGTGGCCCCAAAGGCTTATCAAGATCCTGTGTTGATGCATCGGTCGCTATGATAAATAACCAGACCAGCTCAACAACACCAGTTATATTATTAATAATTGAAAAAGGGGGGAACTCACGCTACCAGAGTGGGAGGTCCGAAATCAGAAATGGTCCAGCAAGCAGAGCGTAGAGGGCGCGTGCACCTACGTACCCCAGTTTTTCTACCTCGGGCTCCAGGTGGCCACACCCTAACCAGATGTGATTGGTTGAACTTCCCCATCATTCCTGTTTCAAGTGGGCTGAATGCTGCAGTTTGTTTCCTGGTGATAATTCTATGTCCACATTGTGAACTGATTTCCAGTCAGAGTAACACCCATCGCCTTAATGTATGCAGTGTTTGCAGAACACTTACAGTGTAGCTGCAGAACTTTCAAGTAGAATTACCGAGTCAGGACCTACTCATGATTGCAATACCAGACCTTTGCCCAGCATTCTGCATGCCCTACGTGCCAGGTGAAGCATGAGGCGGCAACATCTGTCTTGGTGACGGTATCCTCCTCAGTGCCACGTTCTGCTTTGGCATGTGTGTTAGGATCGTACTCTGCAGGTTTCTGAATGCCCATGCAGGAGAGGCCAGTCCTCTTGTTCACAGCTTCCCTGAGACAGGGCTGCTGCTCTGATGGGCAGAGGGCTTTGGCAGAGGCGTCTGCCTCCTGCAGTTTCCCAGTGCTCACATTCAGATTGAAACCAGGGGCAAAGGGAGCAGCCCTTTCTTGATACAACCCATTTTTTATTTTGTTTATAAAACTTCCATCAAGCTATGTATTTTTATAATATGTTAATAATTTAAAAAAACCCTAAAAACTCCGTAGCCAGCAATGTTGTGGTCCACATTCAGTGTTGTTAGACATCACTACCCCTCTCCAGACACTGCACAGCTCAGACACGAACTCCACAGCCCTGTGAAGCTTCTGCTCTACTTCTGCCGCTGTGAACAGACTTGCAAGGGACTCAAAAAGAGGTGGATTCCCTGAAGTGTTTCCTTGCAACTGGTTATTTCACATAGCACAAAGCCTACAAGGTCCATCCATGTTGTAACGGGGGCAGGAATGCCTTCCTTTCCAGGCCAAGGGTAATCCGTGGTGTGTCTGCACAGCCGCCTGTGCTTATCCAGTCATGCATGCCTTCTTGCGGCTGTCAACAGCCAACAATTCTGGTACACAGATACCTGTCTAAGCCTCTGCCATCGGCTTTTTGGGGAGACCTGGGGCAGGATCAGTGTCCCACAGCAGAGTCAGACTTTCTCTAGAGCAGTGGCATCACTGTAGCTCCCTGCTGGAAACGCCTGAAGACGCCATCGAGGTGTGTGACACGGTGACACAGTGCCACGGGGCATCTTCCCCAGTGCTTGTGAACTCACACATCTTCCTTGGAGAAGTGTCTGTCAATTCCTTCACCCTTCTTTTAGATGGTTTAGCTTTGTTGTCAGTTTAAGAATCTTTACATATTCAGAATACATAACTCCTGCCAGATGCCCCTAACTGATTCTCTCCATTCTGTGAGCCAGCTGTGTACCCTGATAGTTCCCTTTGATGCACAGGCTGTAAACTTACTTACAGCCCAATGTTTCTGTCTTTTCCTTTTGTAGTGTTTTTTTTTGGGNNNACAGTGTTTCTCAGTAACTTTGGAGTCTGTCTTGGAACTAGCTCTTGTAGACCAGGCTGGCCTTGTGCTCACAAAGATCCACCTGCCTCTGCCACCACCGCCTGGCCCTTTTGTTGTTTTTGGTGTCACATTTAAAATGTTCCTGCAAGGTCTTGTGTCACCATTGGACACACTTCCGACCGACCCCTTTACAAAGCCATCAATGCATGTGTGCTTCCGGAAGACTCTCTAACTAGCTATGATCTTCCCGAGAGACTCATGTGCTAGGGCTTGGCATTCAACTGCTAGTGCTATTTGGGAGGCCCTGGAAACTGTAGGAGGCGGGGAGTATCTGCAGGAAGAGGCCCACTGGGGAAGTCCTTAGGGATGTCTCCACCCTGATGTTTCCTGAGCACCACAGGTAGACAGCCACTACCATACATTCTTGACACAGTGATCTACTGCCTGACCACAGGCCCAGCACCATGAAGCTACGTGAAAGCAAAATACAGAACAAATCCCTTGTAGTTGTTTTTCTCACTTCTGTCACAGCAAAAGGAAAGCTAACGTATTAGCCAAAGCCTCTTCTGAAGTAAATTCTTGCCTTGTCACTACTTAGGAGCATGTTGTCACCGGAGCTGGACTTCTCTCCCCAGCATGCGGCAGGCAGTGGCTATAACATGAGAAGGACACCCAGCTCTAACTGTAGGTAGTGGCAGCAGGTATGTCTTCCCCTCCATGCACCTCTTGAACACCAAGGAGGGTTTTGGGTATGTGCTAACTGTGGCTCTACTGACCTCCATACCCACGACCCTCTAGGAGGTAATCTACCTTTCACTTAGAGTGTACGTATGCGGTGCAATTTGGAAAAAGAGCAACTTACATGGGTGACAGCTTCCCAGGCAACTGCATGGCCTTTTGGGGTCCAGAGCAAGAGGCTAAGAAGCAGGCGTCTGACCAGCTGTCTGCATACAGGTGGCCTGGGGTCTGCACTGGGAATCTCAGCTGCTTTCTGCAGATCGGCAGCGGAGAGGGGGTCACTTCTAAGCAGCATCAGGAGACGGTTGAGCAATGCCTTCAGCTCCACCTAGGTAATAAAGTTCAGAGGGTAAGACCTTAGAGAGGATGTGACATTGGTGACTCTAGGACTTGTCTGATGCTTCGAAGCCCCAGGGAGAGGGACAGTCAGGCATCCAAGCTTGGCTAATTCACACACAGTTCTACATAAACCAAAATGGGCCCAATGGAAATTTCCTGACTTTTTTTCCTCTTGCCCACGAAGCAGCCAGGGCACTATGCCAGGACCTGACCTTTTTTATTTGAAGGCAAGTCCTCAGCAGAATGTAGTTAGAATTTTCTTATTGTGGGGAAACAAAAGGGCCCCTTGAAGAGGACCCCTCACTATCAGCCACAATCAGCTAGAGCCANCCCACTGGGCGGTGCTGGTAAGAATGCAGGCTGCCCCTGCCTGGGCTGCTGAGGGAAGCGCAGGCCACACACACACAAGCGTGTCTGTTCCGTTGCAGACACTGGAACAGTTGTTCGTACATGCTCACAGCTCAAGCAGAGGTCACAAGTCTGTGGAATCCACATAATAACAGTGACTGTTCTAAGTCCGTGGGTTGTTTTTGCATAAAAAATATTTATTTCATGTTGAGACTCCTGTGGCTCACAGAGCAAGGCAGAAGCTGGGGGCTACAGAGATGCTGTGCAGGACATCACATCCACGGTCCGTCCTGCAGAAAGGCTCCGCCGACCTGTTCTGAGAATTCCCACGGCTTATTCTACGGGTCTGAGAGCAGCTTTGCCCTGCAAGTTTGGGCCCCATTCAGAGCCATCTGTCAGGGATAATGGCACACTAGCTGTGCTGTGTGAGCTCTACTGATGACAAGGCTGACCGTGAGAAAGGAAGCACGGGGCTCTTCCACCGAGGGAGCAGTGTTTCCTGGATGGCCACCTCCTCGGCCAATGAGATCTCTGGAGTCTGCAAACTCTGAGCACTCTGGGAGAGAAGCTTCTCTCTGCCTGTACTAGATGCTGTTCTGTCCACACTGACTGCACCTCACGTGCCTTCTGTGTCTAGATGCTTCTATAAGGGAGGTGTGTGCTTTGAAGTATTATTTTCATTCTACACTATAAAAATTTACTTCTGCTCACTATGGAAAACATGAAGATTAAGGAATGATGAACAATCCCCACTCGTCCTCTGGAGGCATCCCCACGCTTCATGCATTGAGAGTAACTGTTTCCTGCCCCTCTCCTACATATCCACGTGTACCATGAGCCAGTCGCATGCCTGAGCACTACCTGGTAATGAGATTCTTCCTGGCGACGTGCTAGTCCACTTCAACACTAACAGCTTATGCAAGCTCAGAGCATTTCAGCTCCTGCAGCTATTACTCTGCTTTGACGCCCACTGTGTGCAAGCAGCTGTGTGAATCTCTGCCTTTCCAGGAAGATTCCTACAAGTGAGAAGACGGTGTCTGAAGGGTGTGAGGTCCTCTGATCAGGCCAAAGGGTACCTGGAACACAGTCTTCAGAAAGAATTCATGGTCCAATTCAGTGAGCCAGAGCAGGTGAACACAGCCGGCAGAGGTGCACCCCAGGCAGGACAGGTGTTCTTTGGCCCAAGGGTGGCCAACAGAGGACTGTCTGCCGCTGAATGACTGACTGTGACTTATGGGTTTAAGTTACGGCAAAGGCACAGACATCAGCAAACTCCAGAGGTTCTGGCTTCTAGTACTAGGCAGTGGCTGCACCTGAGTGACCAGCTAAGGAGGAAAGACAGACAACACCAAGCTACTCTGAATGGAGTGGCTGCTTTTATTCAGGTGTCTAATCACCCCAAGAAAGACTGAGGCTTACTTTTTTTTTTNTTTTTTGAGACAGAGTTTCTCTGTAGTTTTGGAGCCTGTCCTGAAACTAGCTCTGTAGACCAGGCCTCTAACTCAGAGATCACCTGCCTCTGCCTCCTGAGTACTGGGATTAAAGGCATGCGCCACCACTGCCAAGCCCCAAGGCATAGTTTTAAAAATACTTCTGAATCCAAGTTAGCTAGTAGAAAAAGGTGCTAATGCAGACCTTTCTAGAAACTAAGTTGATTTTAAATAGAAAAAAAATTATGTGTGCATATGCACACACATGTGCAGCCTATGTGTGCCTTACATGTCTGGAGGTCAGAAACCACTTTGGGAATTGGTTCTTGCCTTCTGTGATGTGTCCCAGGATCAAACTCAGGTTGCCAGGCTTGGCAGCTAAAGGCTTTATTCACTGAACCATCTTGCTGGCCCCTATAAGTTAAATCTTACAGGATACTACTCTGTATTTCAAAAGTCAGTCTGTATAAGTATCTATGCTCCATATGAATTAACATATACCTACCAATTTAGTTCACAAATAATCTAATAAGTGCTTCATACACCTTCATCATTCCTACTAAAAGTAAGATGAAAGGAAAGCCATGAACTAGAATTGCGCTTAATCAGTTTAATGTGATATATATTGCAATTTTTATTTCATTTATTTATTTAGTGTATGGGTGGCGTGGGTGACTCTGGGGAGTTAGATCTCTCTCTCCATTCTGTGGGTTGAACTTAGGTCTTCTGACTTGGTGGCAAGTGCTATCATGTGTCGAGTCATCTCACCAGCCCAAATGTGATGTTTAAAGTGAAGACTGTTCCCTTTTGAATTATGCAGCAATCTTCAAATACATATGTGGATAACTTCTTTAATATGCTTCATTCTGATCCAATATTATCCTCAAATTTCAATTCTTTCAAATTCCAAGGCTCATCTTCACCATGCTATGGAAGCCTTTAAGTCAGTGATTCTCAACTTCCTCATGCTGTGATCCCCAACCATAAAATTATTTTATTGCTACTTCATAACTAGTTTTGCTACTGTTATGAATTGTACTGTAAATATCTGTGTTTTTCTGATGGTCTTCAGTGACCCCTGTGAAGGGGTTGTTTTACACCCCCAGGAGGGCTTGTGACCCACAGCTGGAGAACCACTGCTTTAAACACATGAAACACAAGACTGCACTAACCTCTGATTCTGGAACAAACAGAAGCACTGTTCCATACACACTGAAACCTGTTCCTTTTCATTACTATAGTAAGGGGAAAAGCACTGGAAACCAAGGCCTTGTTTTGTTTTGTTGTATTTCTTTGTTTTAATTTATTTTTATTTCCTGTGCATTGGTATTTTCCCTGTAGATAGTTCTGTGTGAGACTGTCAGATTCTCTGGAACTGGAGTTACAATTATGAGCTGCCATGTGGGTGCTGGGAATTGAACCCAGGTCCTCTGGAATAACAGCCAGTACTCTTAACCACTGAGCTGTCTCTCTAGGCCTAGACTGAAGCTTTAAAAGCCAGCAAGTAAATGTTTGCAAGGAGGTGACAAAGCTTTAATCAAAACGTGGCTCCCTGAAATAACTACATTCTACATAAATAATGGCATCTTTGCCATAAACAGATGCCCAGTCCCGTGCATAGAAACTCTGTTATTTAGATGACCAAATGGTTACATCATGTGATTCCCTCAGGAGGAGTCTGGCTGATGTCGTAAAGTGGTAAGTGAGACGGAAGGAGACTGGCCAGGCTGCTGGGG
>LOEQ01000785.1:308460-322969 GCA_001685075.1 Bramus lutescens | reverse complement strand
TGGAGCCGATGTCTCTGTGGGATAGCTGTGGGTGGAGAGAAGTCAGGGGGGAACTGAAGGAAAGCCAAACCCACGGGGAGACGCCCGCAGTTTAGACTGAAAGCATTGTGCAGAAATGCCCCCGCCCCCACCATTCATGAACCCATGTCAAACTTGTCTCAACCAGGATCTGTCTGTGAGTGAAACTTCAGAGTTTCTTTTGTTGTCTTGTTTGAGACAAGGTCTTACTATTATAGCCCAGGCTGCTCTTAACTCTCTACATAGCCCAGGCTGGCCTTGAATTTACTATTTGTCCACCTCTGCCTTCCAGGAACCAGGACTATAACCCTGCACACCATGCCTGATTTCAGGTGTCTTTACCTAGAGTACACAGAAGTCAGGAAAAGTTTCCCTCCACAGCTCCCTAGGACTTGGCCAGCCTTGTTGCAGATGCTCTGCATTTTTCTTCTTTCCGTATTCTGGCTCCGTCTCAAATTTGTGACATCAAAATACTATTCAATATGGCCCATATTGAATACATGAGCAAGGACAAGAAACGGCTAGCTCAACTGTTTTGCTGGGGTGTGATTAGGCCAAGGAAAAAGCGCAAACAAACAGAACTGTTGCGTGTCTGGTTTCACACCTGCCTTTGCGCATCTGATCTGCTTGTAGCTGTAGCTAAGATCAGCCACGGACAGCTCCAGAGGTAGAAAAGCCACAGCTGCTGGACACACAGCAGCCCCTCCCTGAGGCCAATGGCATTTCCTCCTTCTAGTCTAACTAAGTACTAAGTACGACTTTTCTTCTGTAGTGTGAAGTTCATCAGCAGTGACTTTTTACGACCCAGGACCTCACCATGAACATGAAGGACAGTTCTGATGAGCAGGCTCCCCCTCCAAAGCAATGTATAGGTAGGATCAACGCCTAGGTGCTCAGTTTTTGCTTAAAGTCACTTGTTGTCTTTGGGGGATGGGAAGGCAGACAGCTTGAATTCATGCTGTGGAACATGACTGCATCCAGGTCTCAGAACCTATGCTCCAGTGTGTTAGGAGCCTCTCAGGCTTACATAGTGGGCTGAGGACAGGCACAGTCCTGCTTTTCTATTCTGCTGATACCTTTTCCTACTGTGTCCCCACTGCTGATACCTTTTCCTACTGTGTCCCCACTGCTGATACCTTTTCCTACTGTGTCCCCACAGCTGATACCTTTTCCTACTGTGTCCCCACAGCTGATACCTTTTCCTACTGTGTCCCCACTGAATGAAGAAAAAAAAAAGAGGAGAAGGATATGACTGCTCCTAGCTATGATGGAAGAGAAGATTTCAAAACCACCATGCAGGCACCCCACTGAAGCCAATGTGGTCACCCCATCCCAGCTCTGTCACGTAAGTCACCTTGGGCAGGACCCTACATCTTACAGAAGAAGGTAAAGGTATTTAGACTTTGTAAAATGCTTTGAAACTCTGGACTGTCTGCTTACCTCAAACAGATCTTACTCAAGTGTGGGGGAAAGAAGCCACAGTGATCACAGCAGGGAAACATGAGCCTCCTTCATCCTTCCCCTTCCTGTCACAGGCCTTGTCTACAGACTGTTGGCTGGCGTCAGAGGGAAAAGGCTCCTTTATGCTCCATAGCTGAGACATTCCCTAAACATGAGCTCATAGACACAGTCGCAGATCAACACCAGATTACAGACATGGCCTAGAGTGGCAGATGAATCAGAAAAGACTGGGGCCTAACAATAGAATTATACTGAATCTTTTCAAAATCTTCTCCTTGGCTTGGATGAAAAAAAATCTCCCTGAAATTCTCTGGCCTCGTCCTTCACTTTCCCCTTTGTTCTGTAACAAGGCTTCATGGAGCAAAGGAAGGAAAACAAACAAAGGCGCTGTTGCATTCTGACTCAGCCTGTCCCTGAGCCTCAGCAAAGCTGCTACGGATGGACAATCCCAGCAGCTGGGCTCTCTTCTTTTCCCTTATCACACCTGGAAGCGAAGCAGTGTCTTCTGAGGAGGAAGAGAAGACCTGGGAGGCAGCCACTATGACATAGGCGAAGGCACCTCAACTCACCTTCAGGGCGCTGGGACAGCATGGCGGTGAGGGACGGAGCACCATACGGGAAGTAGGTCTTGAGGGAAAACTTCATCTACAAGAGTCAAAATGGAAGAGGCATGAACGCTGGGACCAGGGGGCGGTGAGAATAAACCTCTGGCTGCCTCAGCCCCCGAGACCAGCCCCACTGTCCTAACACAGCAGAAGGTATCCTCATTTTATAATCTCTTAAGAGGCCAAACAACATCTTCTGGAACTTAGGGCAGTCACATCATCTTGCTGCCATTTTTACCGAAGTTTCTGCTCACACAAGTCCAGTCACAAACGTTATCTTCTATTTCAGAGAGAGCTGCTAAACACTTTTGGGACAGGACCTCACTGTGGCATTTACAACAACCAAAAGCAGCCCTACACTGAGAGCATGAGGCTGTGTATACTAACTGCATCTCCCAAGGGCATGGAGGTTTTGCAATAAAACTAACACAGGTAAAGTCTACAACACACGAATTACAGGCTCTAAGTATAAATTAGCTTGAGAATCTTGGGTGAGCATGTGAATCCCCCTGACCAGAACCTCATCATGACACACAGAATGCTGCTGTCACCCTGGGGAATAGGTCAACCCCTGACCCCTAGGCTGGCAATCAATATTTTAATTTCAACAGAGATCAAGAGTTACACCCCAAATTTCGCACAGACAGACACACCAAGTATGCATGCTTCCGATCTAGTCTTCCTGGTCACAGGACTCATACACCAGGATTTGCTTATCTGCCCTCAAAGATGAGTAGAATTAGCACTGCTATGGACACTCGTGTCTGTCTTTGTTGCAGGTCTTTTAGAGGGTGAGCACCATGGAAGAGGTAACTTTTCAAGCCCAGCAGAGCTCCATCATCGGATGAGAATTACCTGTCAACACTGGATGCTGTGGAACTCATTGGCTTTAGCTGGTCTGCCTGGTATGAAACATTCCTTCACACATGTTTGATTCTGAGCTTGCTCTGTGTGGCAGCTGATGCTGACCCCATTCATGTGCTCAGCAACAATTTGAATAGCGTTCTGAAGTGTATGTCCATTAAAAAAAAGCAAAAAACAAAATACAAAATACTGGCTGTTGCTTCCTACAAAGTTGCAAGAGACAAAGTCTTCCAGGATGAATACTGAAAATGTCCTCTAAGCTGCTGGACAACCTGTTCATCTTCAAAGCAATCTACCACAGAACGCTGTATTTTAATGACTACCTTTTGACATGGTTTCCTTTCGTCCCATCTGTTTCTTTCCCTCACTGGACATCTAGCAGAGCTGTTTCCACCTCAGAAGTCCTGGGGCCACCTTGAGTGGTGGCTCTGTGCCCTGCTGTCCCAGGGACCTTAGTGAGAAGTGGGCTGAGTTCCCATGCTGAGGCCCTTCTTGTTCTTGTCAGGTTTGTCAGATTTAACAATATTCTACCCATGGGATAACTTCATCTGTGGGAGACTCAACACAACCCACTGCCTATCTATTCACCTGCTGCTGAGCAGGCACACTGGTGTGCGTGACAGGAAAGAGCAGAGAGAATGAAGCTCATACGAGACTCCCTGATGAAGGGAAATGAGTTGGGTAAGAAAGCACTGTGCTTTGTAGCCAATATGGCAGGGCCTGTGAGACCTAACTCTAAACCCCAATGAGCACTTCTATTCTTGTCATCCTACAAATGCTCAACACAACATGTTTACAGCAGAAAGCACATGTAAAAATAGCTGAGTACCAGAAACTAGAAAATGGCTATGCTGTGGTTCATCTGTGCAGTGCACTGCCACAGGGCCACCTCTTACCACTGTGTCAGAGGCCTAACGCCCATCTTTAAAGCACAGAGAAGAGAATCTAGGCTCAGCTGTCATATGTGCTGCCCCTCTGTGTGTCTCATAAAGGGCAAACAAAACTAAACCCAAAACCATTATTGTCGTCCCATGTAGCTAATCAAAGTATTTTGGAGAAAGAAAGGTAATAATGAATACAAAACTCAGCCTGCGTTTGCTGGGTGCAAGAGGTAGGAAGGGAGGTGGTAGCACAGGGGAGTCAGCACACCAGTGACCCAGGTGTGTGCAGGTGGGAGCCCGTGGGAGTCAGCACACCAGTGACCCAGGTGTGTGCAGGTGGGAGCCCGTGGGAGTCAGCGCACCAGTGACCCAGGTGTGTGCAGGTGGTAGCACGTGGGAGTCAGCGCACCAGTGACCCAGGTGTGTGCAGGTGGGAGCCCGTGGGAGTCAGCACACCAGTGACCCAGCACACACGTCCACCCTCGGGCACCCTCAGAGCACACCAGTGACCCAGGTGTGTGTGCAGGTGGGAGCCTGTGGGAGTCAGCACACCAGTGACCCAGGTGTTGTCTGGGGTGGCTTCGCTGGCTTTTTTGCCACGGTAACTGAAGGAGAGGGGTCAGCACAGATGGAACAGGACAGAACTGTACTGTGGCTCCATGACTATGAGTACTCGTAAGTGGACTTCTGAGTTGTCAGTTAAGATGGTAGCTGTCAGGAGCAGCCCCAGGAAGAGAAAATAAATCATTGCAGGTTAGGAGGCTGCTGCTCTTCTGTGTGTGGAGCCAAAGGCAGGTGAGAAACTCTTGTCTGTTTTTGGATTCCTACCTTGCCTAAAACTAGGGCCCAGTGTGATCTCTTACTCCTAGACATACATGGCAGCAGTCAGTGTCTTAAATCAAAGGTGCTGTAACTCTATGCAAACCACAGCACCAAGGCCAGCAGATAGTCATGGCAAACTCAGAACAACATTCAAGTCAATGCTGAGGAAAAAACTTTCTCTCATTCTCTGCCCCAAGCTGGGCATCCCAGAAGTCCAAACAAGGACAAGGTTTGCCGGAGGCCATTTCCTCCCTGGGGACACCAACAGTGAGGTAAGAGAGGATGGTACATGTTTACCGCTGTGCTCACAACAGTGAGTGCCAGCCAGATGCCAAGCTGGGAATCATCAATGCTGTTTACTCAGGGAAAGAGGGATGGCAAGAGTAAGTCACAATGTGTATGGTTGCCTTAGGAAGCAGGAACATCTGCTAAACCCTGAGACCTCCATAGCCTTGGGCTGAACATCCTAACTCTGCCCTCCTAAGTAAAGCTGCAGACAGCAGCACAGAGGACTATGCTCTCCTTCACTGGAAAGGTGTCTAGGACCAGTGCCATTCCATGTAGGCAAAGCACCACAAAAACATCCCTGTGTGATAGGAAAATCTCCTGTTTCACACGGTTATTCTAACCGGCCAGCAGCCCTCTGTCCAACCTCTCTGCTGAGGGGAACTTGAAGTCCTTTGATCTACTTCTTCAAGTCCTTCCCTGTCTCCACCTCCCGTCTGTCCCGGGGCTCTGGTGGGAATAAAGACAATGATCAGTAAGTACGCCCAGCCTGCAGTTTCCATAGCACATCCTAGGTAGACCACACAATGTTTCTTGATGGCCACGGAGCCAGCTGCAGACAAGAACAAGCACAGAGAGCAAAGGGGTGGGGATTCTCCCTCTAGAGAGATGGCCAATGTGAAGACACAGTCAAGACACAGCAGAAGGCAAATGGTGACAGTCACAGGGCATGGGGAAGGCAGACAAAATCTTTAGTAATTTTCAGTTAAATGTTTCATCTCTGCAGGAGTTGGTTCTTTGGAAGCTTTCTTTGTGAACAAGACTCCACCACCATTTCTGGAAACAAGGCTGGGAGTGTAGCCAGTGTCAAAGCATGCGCCTAGCACGTGTGAGGCTGTGGGTGGTCTCCAGCACCAGAAGGACACAATTTCTCAGAATAAAGATCCTTTCAGCCCATTTCCAAATGCCCACCGCAGCCTCCTTCGCTCTGCAGTGACAGAGCAGCACTCACAGCTTGATGTACCTGCTTGTGTTCTTTTTCCAGAGCTTCTGCCAAGCACGACATGAATACCTGAAGAGCAGCGAGCACTTCTGGGGCTCCATCGGTCTCCAGCAGCACATACCTGGAGAGAGCAAAGTAAGATAGTGACATTCTGTCCCCCACATCACAAATCCATGCCACATCTTGAGCTGCGTCTTAGTTCAACCTGGGTGAAGGCAGGAGGAAGCAGCTGCCCCTCAGGTCTCTCTCACACCCCTGCCCATGGGCTGGCTTCTGTTCTCAAGCACCTTAGTGTTCATGGAGCACAGTGCCAGCAGCGTGTGCTCTGCTTTTGTCACCGGGACAGGACTAGCTGCCTGGAGAGCGACACCCTCGGTCGGAATCACCAGAGAGGGCTGAGGAATCAGATGTACATGGGTTTGGTTTCCATCCATTTTTATATAATTAACTTTTTTTAAAGAAAAAAATTTTCTCAAACTTTGACTTAAACAAAAACACTAGCCTGTCTTCTTTTATCTGCGGCCATTTAAGTTAAAGTTGGTATGTTTTAACGGTAACACAAACGGTGAGGTATTGGTTGTAAAACTTCCCTTCCTAGGTCTGGAGAGATGGCTCAGTGTTAAGAGCACTTGCTGCATTTCCAGGAGTTGAATTCAACTGCCAGCCTCCATATCAAACAGCTCACAACCCTCTGCACCTTTGCAGGCACCTGCACCCATCTGCAGTAATACCCACACAGACATGCAAACACCTACAGATAATTACAAATAATAAATCTTTAAAAATTCCTTTCCCAGAGCCTGCTGTCTACCCTGGAGCCCTTCCTCCATGTTTATGTGAGAAACAGGTGGCTGAAGGCAGCCCAGACCCCAGCTGCTCACACCCACTTGGGGCCGGAAGCTTTAGTCTGTCTTCAGGACTCCACTGTTACAGCCGCCATGATCCTCCAGAGCAGAGACAACCTGGTGTGGTACATACTCCTTACCGCTGGTCCTCTAAATCCAGACTGTCCTCAGGATCCCAAACCACCATGCTGTTGAAATGTGGGCTTGTGCTGCCTTTCAAAAGGCTCTGTTGAGAATAGCTGTGTCTTTGACAAAGCCCAGTCAGCCCTCCTGTGGTGAAGGGGCTGCACTGCTTGCTTTACTTGGGTCTGGGGGAAACCCTGCGTGCATATTTCACTACTTCAGTTCCACTCCTCTACCACAGAGTATAAAAAGGTTCAGGAATACCACCTCATTCCTGCTACTGCCTTTTCAATGCACACTAACTATCCAAAAAACTCAAGCCTCGAGACAGTCAAAGACTGCTGCAAGGATTTCTAATTATGTTTGGAAGCTGAGCATTTCCAGACCGACTACTCCCAAAGACATTGTATTTACCTGAACATTTCATCTACAATCCTGAAGATGGCAGGATGGCAGGCTGCTCGAGGCTATAAAAGGAAAAGACCATGAGACAGTGAAATACAATAGGCGTCCATCAATAGCAACTTGGGATGATTAGGAATACATGGGGTCTATGGCTGCTCCAGAAAAGGGGCACATTCCTTTTCTAAGCAAAAAGAGCACTGGGTGCATTGAAAAACTCACACATAAAATGCCAACAGTGGGCAAACTTTACTTCTTTTTATATTCCTACTATATCCTCTATTTTCTCTAATAAGCCCACATATGTAGAAAAAAAAGAGTAAGTTTCATGAGCAGTCACAAACCACTTTATGACTCAGGCCACGAGACTTGCCTTAGGACCTCCTCAGCTGGCCTAGAGGCACCCCAGCGCTGCCTCCATCCCGAATTTGTTAATGAGCACTAAGTAAGAAACGGGGGTCTTATGCTGGGCATTCACTGCAGAACACATTTAGCAGTTAATAGAAAGAACAGTCTGTTGGTGGGTTCTTGATGGTTCCAATCCAAAAAAGCTGGCTCTAATGAAGGGAATTTCTGAGTCATTTTGTGCTTGCCATGACCAGTTTTGGGAACATTTCTCATCGCCATCTCAGGCCCTATGCGTCACTTTTCTGAACAATTCTGAAGAAAGCTCAGTGTCTATCTCCTTGGCTTCCCATTTGTTAGTTCTGCCATGGCAGCTTAACTTGCAACATGGAGTATGTGCCATCCAGTGGTCATATGTGAGCATTACAGACTGCCACTCAAAGACATTTATGATTTGCAAGTTAATGCTTTCTGACTTTGAAATAAAGTAACCATGATTTCTAACCCTTTGTCAATACACATCTTTATCCAAGTGAAATGAACCTCAGATTCTCATGAATGTGTTAACCTACTTAATAAATGAACGACAGAGGAAGGGCAGGTTATTTCTTGACTCTGATCTCAGAAAGTCATTTAATTTGCCTGCTCCTCAGCCTCACTATAAACACTTAACAGTTGTTAGGGGATTTGGACACAGGCCCAAAAAACACTGAAGGGGTTTCTATGTGATCATAATGGAAAATTCCAAACAGGAGAAAAGCAAATTGCATGTCTTAAAGAAATAGAAATCAGCTAAGTTTGCCAGGATAATTCGGTTTTACGTGGGAATGCACCTTCTAACCCCCCACCCCCCCAGCCATAAGACCAGACCTGGATTCAGGTCATTTTTTTTATCCCAGCCCCACCCTAGCCACTGAACATTGGAGAACCATGTGGGCTGATGATATGGATTTCTAAATAGTAAAGAAAAAGAAGATGCAAGAGGCACCTGAGTGGCCATCAAAACCATAAGAGGACACAAGGAAGGGTATTCTAACCTAGTTTGTCAAAGAGAAAATTGGATGAGCTTTGCTTTGATGCAATGGTTTCCTTCTGAACAGATTAGCTGGTGATCCCACCCACCCTCTCTATGTATTTGGACTCTACAGGTAGATGCCTGTCTTTGTAAGGACTCCAGATTCGTGGTTTCTCCCAGCTTCACAAGCTACTTTAAATTAAATTCTAAAATTCTAAAACAGGAAGAGACAAGCAGATGGGGCACTTCCTGAAATAGCCAGGACAAGGGTGGATGTTTAGCCATCCTTATTACTCTCAGAGAGAACCCCTTTCTCCTCTACACTCCTTACTGGAGGTTTTCCCAGGACATCATTTCAGTGCCAGTAAGTTACTTCCTAAAGATTAAAGTATTCCCAGGTCCCTGTGGCACACTTAAGCCACTTTTCTCACCAGAACTAGAGCTCTCATGCATGTTTCTCTGAAAGTCAAATTTTACCTGTTACAGAATCCCTGTGAGGAGGAGGCAGATTTAAATCCTCTGCAGAGTGTTTTACAGGTCATCAGAGGGACATCAAAGGTCACTCTGCATTCCAGGGCTCTAGAGCTTTGCCCTAAAATGTGAAATCTGTGCAATTATCTTTCCTACCAAAATAAGGGAAAAGAGAGAAAAGGCAAGGATGCCTCAGGTTCCTTCTGCTCCTCTGTTTTTCTCCATCCTCCCAAATTGTGTTCCTTCTCAAACCCTCTCCTCCATCTGGCCTAACAATCTTCACATGGTGATTGCTTCATGCCAGGGAAACCACGTCATCAAGAGACACCATGAACACTCTATCCTTTCCTGCCTCCACGTTTCAATAAGCACTGGAGGGTGGACAGATGATGATGGAGACCTGTGGCCCCCTCCCTCTCTGCTGGGAACCAGAATGTCTCCATCCTTCCTTTAGGTTCCCTCTCCCCAGGATGGCTCATTCCCATCCCTCAGCAGCACTCAGCAAGGAGTCAACATGGATATGACAGCAGAGCATCAGAGAGGAGCGCTGAAGGCCAGCTTCCAGCTGTGTGCCATGAGCTGTGCAAATGGTGCTGGGGCTCTAGCTCGACCGTGGAGCTCATTAAACTGCTGTTCCCGTCCCAGGGTGTCAAGGGTTATTATAAGTACCTGACACTCCAAAGAGAACACACAGCCAGTTTCTTAGGAAGAAGACACATTTTTTTCTATTGTTTTCAGATTTTGTGTGTGTGTGTGTGTGTGTGTGTGTGTGTGTGTGTCTGCGAGAGAGATAGACAAAGAACTAGAAAGGAAACTCAGGTGATTCACAGAGAAAAGTGAGTACCTCTGAGTGTAATGAAGAATCTCAATGAAAGCCACAAGTCGTCTTTCACACAGAACAAGTTCAATACTTAAGGATGGATTCTTATTTCTCGGCCCATTTTAATGTTGTTTGATGTCAGAAAATGGTCATTTGAGAAAATGAGCTGAGAAGTTTCATTTCCAATTTGCACACCAGAGGGGCGCCAGCCCCCCCTCTACTGACAAGAGAGATAGATACCTCTCTCTGTATGCAGAAATGAGTTAAAAGGTGGTGACTATGGTTATCAGAGACACAAATACATACAAATTCAAACAAAACAAAAATAAAAGCCTCTTCTAAAGGAATATTCCTCATAGGCTTCAACAATAAATTCTTTTACCAAGTTAAGAAAATGATTTAGCTTAAAAAAATCTACCTATATAAAAAAACTTCACATTGATCATGTAATAGGACACTTTCATAGATACATACTTTCATTGTGGCATTTTCTATTTTTAAAATGTTAAACATAAAACTAAACAACCCTTCACATTTTAGAATCTATTTTGTTTTAAAAGATTCATGTTTCTTGCAACAAATTTGAGCTTTCTTTTTAATCTTTACCAGATGCTGTTTATACTACAAGCAATTTTTCAGTACCCCATAATGCAATTATTGTTTAATTAGTGATAAATCTGTCATTCCTGGGCTTAAAACCTTAACAAGGACCAAATGTGCTCTTACGTTTAAGTTTACGTGAGGTCTCAGTGTCAGGACAGAAGTGGGGGTGCACACTGTGGGATGCCCAGCTCTGCACTGGACAAACTCTTCCAGCCCTGGTCCCTTTGTCCCACCGCTGCTCACCTTGGCCTCTCAGTGGGAGGGGCTGTATGGTCCACTGTTTTTTGTGGTCTGTTTGTGGGCCTCTTCCCCTCTGCCTTCCTGTAGCTACAACTGAACCCCAGGAGTGAAGATTATCCTGCACCCTGGGCTTTCTTTGGGGACAGTACTGGGGCATCTAGTGCCCTCGTGAGGCTGACACTGGAAAGCGCAGCACAGACAGAAGCCCCACCGCACTTTTCTGGTCCACCAAGGCCAAGTCTTCCTCTTCAGCTTTCTTTAATGACATGTATCACATTAGAGCTCAGGCAGGAAGTCTCTCAGGAACACTCATGGAAATGCAGGGAGAGAAAAGGCTAGAGCACTAGTGAAAGCTGTTCATGCACAAACACAACAGCGTTGCTGAGGACAGGAGTTACCACTTGTATTTTAGCAATAGGATTGTGCAGGGGACTTTCTGGGAAGTCTCGCCTTCTAAAGCCACAGTGACTGCCCTCTGAAGAATTCCGACCCGACAGAAGGAACACACTGCGGTGTCTGGAGCTCGCAGAGACAAAGATACTTTTTATTGAGCTACCAACTCTTCTAAGTAAGATAATTAATGAGAATCGTCTCTGACTTACAAAAGCCTTACCCTGCCTCCTGCCTTCCATGCACCCCTTCTTTGGGGGCAGCTCTTCTAGGCCCCAAAGTGGTGGCTTCTAGCAGGCGGTTCGCTCACAAGGAGTGCATGGAGGGCATGGGAACCAGGGTACCCCTGGCTTTGGCACATAGCACAGTGTAGCAGCCAAGCACAGGCCACCCTCCCATCCAGTCAGCCCTTTTCATTCAAATTGGGGACCTAAACAATAGCTTTCTGGGCTCCACATACAGAACTGGAACAGGAAAACAGCCTCCTTGATACAAGGCCAGCCTGGGCAAAGAGCATAGTGCCAAAAGGGCTGCATAATTAGCAAGTGGCTTTCACTACTTCTGACGTCAGTGTTTAAGGTCAGGTCTGAGGCTACGGATTATGGTCTTCTTGTGACTGCTCTGTCAAAGGAAACACAAGACCATCTGTTTTTGAAACTTTTAGTCTGCAAAGTAAATGACAAACTGGGGTTAATACCCTGATCTATCTGGGGCCACCAACTATGGCAGGCAGCCATGATCTTGGGGCAATAAAGAGTAGAAAACCAAAAGTTGAACCTCAAACATAAACAGGTTTGGAAATGCATTAATATTCACAAGTTTCACACATGTGCACGCACACACATCTTGTCCAGAATTAAGGTGACTTGAAACTAGTTTCTTATTATTCATTGTCTTACCAGAAACTGCCAGGCCTCTGAAGTCTCCAAAAGGCTAAAGGCCATTCAGGGAGGTTATTACATTTGCACAGCCCTTTTTTAATTCTTCTTTTTTTTTTTTTTTCTTCATTTGGGTAACTATAGAATTCCCAGAAATCATTCTGGATAGTCCCAAGAGATGGGAATATAATTAACAGTGTTCCACACAAAACACAAGTTATGTAGACCATCACACTTTAATTACTATCAGAATCCAGCGCTAATGCAATTGGCATCAGGTTTCTTGGGCAGCAAAATATAGAAGTGGAGCTGAGTCTTACAGATCTGATACTGTGAATGGCCCTGTCAATGCTTGAAGATGCGGCACTGTGATAAATGAATCAGAAGATGCAATTAGGAAGCGGGCTCTTCAAGTTACCCCTGTAATCACTCAGCCAGGTCACGGGGCTTATACTATCCTGCTGGGTTCTCTGGCTCAATATGGTGGAGGAGAATACCTAAGCCAATCAGGGGCTTCCAGCTTGTTGTCTGTATTGTAATTATATCCATGAACCACAAGGCACAGAGGGGTCACATCCTGGTAGTGCCACAATAAATTAAACCAAATAACACACCCTCAAATCCCCCCTCAACCATAATAAAAGCTCTGAAGCTCCCCACAGATGATCCTGATAAACTCCTAAGCTCCTTGTCAAGGATGGTTACCGCCCACAGCAGTCCGGTCTGAGGTTCGCTCAATACAATGTCTTTGAGATGGGCACTTTGCTGTACTCACCTAGGACAGCTTGGGCCGAAGGCTCCAGGTAAAATGGATACAGACAAGGTTCAGAGAAAAACCTGTAACATCAACAGTCACTGGGAACCTTTCCACAGAGGGGAGATACAAAGGACAGTTATGAACACGCTGCAAGCCAAGAACCCAGGGCCATCAGTTTGTACTGAAACCAAGAGACACCAGAGGGAAAGGAAAAAAATCTCAATGTGCACATTTAATTTAGGAATAAAGGCATTTACAAGACAAAGTAACTTACTGCCTTAACTTGGAAGGGACTCTCAGCAGGCTTCCAGAATCACCTACAAGATCTTTAAGGAAGCTACACTCTGATTTCTAGCCTTAAGATTCTATGTAACTTTTGAAAATGGTGAGAAGTAGCAATCATGAATGCAAATGTATGTACACAATGCACACATGTGAGAGAGGAAATCCAAGCAACTGCTGCCCTATAACTGATTCCCTTACAGTCTCTGATGTGAAAAGGTTTCAACAACGAAGGGCAGCCAGGCAGTCAGCCTCAGCACCTTCCTCGATCTAAGCCACGACCGAGGCAGACATGTTCTCCCCATTTCCTGGCCACTGAGCTGAGGGCATTATCCTGCACTGCTATGGAACTCACAGCCTCCATCAGATCCCCCAGCTCACAAGAGTCACTGAGAACACAGAGAAGGCCACTGAGGTTCCTGTAAGGCGTGCCACTGTACCTGTAATGCTCTGCTCCTTAGCCACATTGAACATAACGTTAAGTTCTACATTTTTTTTTTCAGCTTGAGACAGGGTTTCTCTGTGTAGTCCTGGCTAACCTGGAACTCACTCTGTAGACCAGGCTGGCCTTGAACTCACAGAGATCTGCCCGCCTCTGCCTCCAAATGCTGGGATTAAAGGCCTGTGCCACCACACCTGGCTAAAGTTCCACTTTTAATAGGATTCACATGACTGTTGTGACAGCACAGACTCCTCTCTGTAACCATGCTGGGTGGCTGAGGTCACCTTGTGTGGTGTCCTGGGCCTTCCACTCTAAACCCTGACACTAGGAATCTGGGATAAAATACCTTCGAGAAGAGGAGATACTGGTGCCTGCAGACTGTACTTGAGACACAAGCCTCCATGACTCTACCCTGAGAGCATGCACGCTAAACAGGCACTGGCCACTGGAGGCCTGCCTGAGTAAACAAGCCCTTTAAGTCCACTGAGGACTTCACCAGAATCTAGGCCTAGGCAGCTTCTTTTGTGGACACTGGCTGATTTCTTATTAGCGCTCTATACACAGTAAATCTCTTTCATATTTTTTAAGTGGTCTTGCTATGTTGCCCAGGCTGTTTTTAATTACATTTCATTTATTGTGGGTGGTGGAACATGTCATAGCATGTGTGGGGAGGTCAAAGGGCAGGGTGTAGTAGTTGGCTCTCTCCTTCCGCCCTGCGGGCACTGAACGCATATTGTCTGACTTGACAACAAGCACCTTTACACACAGAGACATTTTGCCCACCCAATCAAAATGATAGAAAATCGGCTCAGTTGACTCCCACTTGTGCCTTCTGAGAAGTTGGAACAAGTCAGTGAACCACTGGGCTCAGTTTGGTTTACTTTACAAACACACAAACACACACCTCTGTTTATTCTTCCTTTGTGTATCTTACAGGAAAACAGTTCATTTGAAAGATATTTTTGTCTCAGTCTGTCTTAAATAAGAGGTTCTGGGGAAAACATGATTGTTGGGGGG
>LOEQ01000785.1:285191-296606 GCA_001685075.1 Bramus lutescens | reverse complement strand
GATGCTGGCCTGCCCGACCAGCAGCCACTGCCACGCTGGCTCAGCCCACACATCTCCACCTGCGTGTGAGCAGCCTCCTGACGGTTCAGCACCTCAACTCCACATCACTACACACAGCTCTGCAAAAGTCCTTCCGCACTGAGACAAATGGTCTCCCCTAGAGGGCAAAAGGTCCTTGTGCCCACAGCTAAGCACTGCAGAGACCAGGAATGTCAAACATGCAGGTTTGTCTCTTATGTGTCTGTTTTCCACCCAAAGGCTGGGAGTAGATGTAGTTAATAACCTGATGATGACTTTGCTATGTACAGAGCAGGCCTACCCTGAATCCCCCAGAATTCTTCCCTAAACCTTTATCTTAAGAATTGTTACTCAGTCAGTAGAACCCATCCTTAGGAGAGATGTCATGTGTACTTTGGAGTTTGGTGACCACAACTTTGTCTGTATGGTCAAGACCTCACCTAGTCCTCCCTATCCACACACAGGACTGAGGTAACTGTTCCCACCTAGTCCTCCCCTATTTTTTTACCATTGAACTTTTTTTGCCCCAAAATTGTACTGTACTTAAATGCCTAAAAATAAATAAATAAACAAACTATCCAGTGTCAAATTCTAAAAGTCTGAGCCAACACCAGCTAAGTCATGTTGAACCAAATTTCCTTCTTGACTTACTTCTAGCGACGGTGTTTGCAGGGACTCCCCCAACCCCAAGTCTCCTGCTCGGCCTCTTGTCCAACCTGACTGTGAAATACTGCTAGCAGCCTCGCGTCACAGGAGTCTCAAATGCTGCTTTGTGACAGTTCTCCGACCACTGCCATCAGTACAACGTCTGTTGTGTGTAACAGTTTAAACGAGTTAGGGACTGGGGACCCTAGCAGTGACTCTGATGGGCAGTGTTGCAGCGTTAGCAGAGAGCACGCTAGTGAGCGCAGCCCGAGAACCCTCACCTTGTCCTTACTTGTTCTCAAGTTCCCACACCCGCTGCACTGCGCAGGAAAGGGCTGGGCCTGGGCTAGCATGCAAGCCTTCTGAGCTAGGGAGGCCCTTTTCTGTTTGGATCGGAGCTTACGCGTTACACTGAGTGACTTCCTATACACAGCGTACGCTGAAGAAACAGATGTTACACAAAACTCTAAACTGATAAAATCACAGGTCTGAGCATGCGTCACCAGACCCTCACCCATGTGTTTTCATACATAACTTGGCCTTAGATTTCAAGCACCAATGTGCCACATACAGTTCTCATGTCCCTTTACATGTGTACCTAGTACTAAACATATGCATACACTGAGAGGCAGACACAGTCTAAGCCCAGGTCACAAACCCATGTGTAAGTGTGTTCACATATTACATTCCTTGCTGTGGGCATACGGCCCAACAGTTAAGAGCACTTACTGCTCTTACAGAACATAGGGTTTCTCGGCTATCTCCAGTCCAAGCTTAAGAAAATCAACTGAATGATTTATCTGTCCCTGAGTTCAGATTTTCAACTGATTCCCCAGTTATATAACTTGTTCTTGCCTCATGAGTTAAATTCCTAGGGGGAAATGCAGGGTTTTAGTATTATAGCTACAACCCACCACTGTCACCCACTCCATGTTAATTCTTCTGGCCACATCATGAGAGGCTGCTGGACAATGTCAGCTGGAACAAACATCCCTTTGTGCCAGGCTGCACCACATAACTGTTTAAAACAATATGGACAAACTCCTTAGCCCAGAGCAAAGTCCACTAAAGGACACGGGTGATGACACCAGGTAGGTGGGATGGTAATCACTGTGCTAAGCAGTTATTCCTCACAGCAGCAAGTCTGTGCAGGACAAAAACGGATGACTCCTGACTCCATGAAGTCCATGGGATACACGTGCTAATCACATCCCAGGAACCCTGGCCCACCTCAAGCCTTCCTCACACGTTCTACTGAATTGTGCATAGCATAGTCTCCCCCCCCAACCCCCGCCAAGAATTTTATAATTGAATAAGAATCATTTTTTTTCCTGGGAACTTTGCAGTGTGTTGAGCCAGTACATAGTTTTCAAAGGAAATTCAAGCTGTCTATGGAGTTCATTTATTCTTATCAGAAGACTGACTTTAAGAAGTAACTTGATGCCTCACATGCTCTTCAGTCTTTTTATGAGCTTTTAAAGTCTTGGTTTTTAATAGCTAAAAACCATGAAATCCTGTTCCCTGTCCACTAAAAATAACTTAGTCCCTTAGAACCTTGGACAAGAGTCAAATGTCATGTGTGGGGTGTCTGTGCAGGTGTCTGCCTTGGTTTCTGAAACAAGGTCTCACTGGGCCCTGGGCTCACTGAATGGACCAGGCTGGCCTGCCAGTGAGCTTCAGGGACCTGCTGTCTCTGTCTCCCCAGGATTAGGATTGCAAACATTACCACCACACCCAGGTTTTTACATGAATGCCAGGGATTAAACTCAGATCCTCCTATTCACACAGCAAGCACTTTACCAACTAAAGTATTTCATTGGCCCCAAACTGGGAATTCTTATGGTGTGCTGCCATGTAAACTTTAATGGCAACCCGGCATCTCAGTCCTGAGTGGCTGTGCTGCAAAGACGGCTGCCAAACCTGACGGGGCCATCACAGCCATGTTACCACTAGTAACACCACCTTTTATATCTCAAGTTACCTGCCAAGATTTTAGCTCTACAAAGCAGAACCTTGAACTCAGAAACAGCATAGTGACCTACAAACTTTCTGGTACATACCTGAATCTATAAAATTGCACCCACTTATGAAAACATGCCTGTTATTATTGTTTCTTTCACTAGTATGACTTCCAAAGTTCAAGCAGCTGAAGGCCCCAAACAAAATGCCAAATGAGCAAGCTGTGCTATTCTTTACTTTGCTTCCACTAAGAGACGCCATTCATTATTAATGTTTTAATCACTTGATTAAAGTTCATTTCATAAGTTTCAAAATCTTCATAAAACATAAACTGATGCCATGAGTTCAGATGCAGAGACATAAAAAAAGCTCCAGGGCTTCATTTAGAGGCTGATAAATAGTCATGTGACCAAGAAAAAACTGTTAACAGTTCAATAACAGATGTTTAAATTCTACCCAGGTCTTTGCTACAAACATCTAGAAAGTGTTTCCAAGCAGTTGCCTTAACTGTAGAGTTCACTGGCTTGCTGCAGACAGCTGGAAAGCTGCAGACAGCCATACAGGAAGGATGTTTCTGGCAGTGTGTACTTAGCATCAAGCCTTCTTCAGTTCATTCTGGTGCAGAAGGCCTTTAGAATACTACTTTGGCCATGAGTGTAACGTGGTCTGGTGTTGTGGGAATTCATTCAGCCAATAGCCTTTTGGGTACCGGCCCACTAGGGCGTGGTCTGAGGTACTCTGTGTGGACTGATAAGCACAGGTGAAAAGTGAGCTCGTTCACCGGGGTGGTGATCAGGGTTCTGTTCGCAGCATCCAGAGAGCAAAGTACGGTGGCTCTCTACCCTTATTGTAATTTTTTCCCCAAATAAACATTTGTTATCCTTTATTTCGGGCTCTCATGGACTTCCTCAATTATGCCTACATTCTAGCACCCAACACAGGTCGATAACAGAGCCCTGCATGGCCCCCTTTGAACATGGATGTCCAGGTTCTGGCAAGTCTCAGGCTGGATCCACAAATGCATGGGTACCTTCAGAAGGCCATCTACTGGCCTGTCTGCGTTTTGGTAAACAATCTTATAAGAGTTTTTAAATTGTTTGTTTGTTTTGAGACAGGGTTTCTCTGTGCATCCCTGGCTATCCTGGAACTCACTCTGTAGACCAGGCTGGCCTTGAACTCAGAAATTCTCCTGTTTCTGCCTCCAGAGTGCTGGGATTAAAAAATGTGTGGCACCACTGCCCAATGACCTTAAAATTGTTAAAGAAATTGATCATGGGCCTTTTCCAGACTTGCTGGGAGATACAAACTGCAGCCACTGAGATTCAGGGCTTGGTCGGTGTTCTCAGTGTCAATGGTCTTCCTACCTACTCAGTCCTTCTCCTCTTTCAGAAAATGAGAAAATTCACACCTGCAGGTCTTTTAGGGTGGAGGACATGCTGGAGGACAGGTAAAGCCACAGCCACATGGCAGCACAGAGAGTAATAGAAATGGGTTAATTTGAATTGTAAGAGGTAGTTAGTAATAAGCCTGAGCTACTGGGCAATCATTTTTAATTAATAAATAATCTCTGAGTGGTTATTTGCAAAGTGGGTGGTGGAACTCCACCTACAAATGGTGCCCAATGTCCAGAACCATGAACGTCCACATAATGCCTGAGAAAACTTAAAAAAAAAACAGATTCTAAACACACAGAAACAGAGTCAAACAATGTTTCCTAATCTCGTGTCTCTCATGTTGGCCACAGTACCAAGATGCATCTTCAGCAGCTGCCTGTGGAAAGAGGCAGCCACCAGCCACCAAGCTACTGCCATGCACTAAGCTAAGCTACACCTGAGGTGGCAGACATAGCAGTTTAATATTTGTCTCATGCAATCAAAAAACAATAGAGATGCTCAGTAAAGACAGATCCAGATAGAAAAAAACATCTAAATGGGTCAAAAGTTATGTTGTATTGGGGGAGAGGTTATGCTTTTATTATTGTAGGAAATGAGAGGCTCTGGATTCTTTCTAGATTGATATGGATCAAGTTTGATGAACAAAGACCCACTGAAAGTACTGTCTACAGACATAAAGAAATAAACCTAAAAAAAAAAACCTACAAAGAAGGAATGTATATTTTACCTGCTCAAACATAAAACAAAAATATCATCTTTGGCTAACTTGTATACAACACACAATCTATACTTGTAGTAATACAGATATGTATGTTACCTTTAAAAGTTTATGTACTTTGAGAACAAGAGGACCAAACACTAATAATATGGATGGCCCAGGTGATCCAGGATTTAATACCTATTATAGTATCCTCAGAATTCTGCATATGATCCAACCTTACAGACTACACCAGCTGGGCCTTCATTATTATCCCCATTTTCTCAAGGTTCCCTCAAAGATACCAGTACCCCCAAACAATAGGAAGTAGTCTAGAGAATGACACCCACTTTCCCAAAATATTGGTGATAGATATTGATTATCATTTAAGGGGGTTTATAAGTTGTTACAATTAATGGTCATTTTTTAGAAAAGGCTAAACAAAGGAAATTAGATTCGGGGATCTTGTTCTGAAAAGAAAAAAAGGAGGAAGTGATAGGATAAAAGGGTAGATTATTGAATCTACTTTAATTCAAAACCAACTATTAATCTCAAAATATTTTACATTGGTACAGATTTTGGTTTATTGATACAAATTTAATTTGGTTTTTTACTATACTATATGTATGTTTCTACTCATGTTTGGGGTACTGTGCTTATGCCAACTCATTTAGATTTACTCTATAATTAAGAAATATAGCTGAATAGTCACCTATAATTGTCAAACTTATAGTCATGTTAGGCATGTTTTCAAGGTCCTACACAGATCTAGATAGAGAGATAGAGTTAGAAAGAGAGTCTTCGAATACTTCAAAGACCTACAGAATATGGCATTTAATATGTTTAATAAGCTAAGGTTTTTCATGACAGTGAGAAATGTCTGTCCCTGACAACACCCATTTACTTCAGAGGGGATGATGGGTATCAAAGAAACTGTGTGGACTTTACTTTCTTTATAGCATAAGCTAGTCATAAGGGCAAAGAAACTGCCCTTGCCTCAATTGCTGACCATTACTTTCCAAACTGAACCAGTAGGACACAAAAAATGGCAACTGCCAAATACAATGAAGGACATTCCTTCAAAATTCCCTGTTTCTCAGAAATGTCTGTCAGATGTATTAGGCCTGTAGGCCAAAGTTGGATGCCCCAACATTACAGAAGAACCTGGGGTGCTTATCCAGTAGCCAGATGTCCCTCGTTAGATAATATTTCACCCTTCTGGGGGCTTTGATGGAGTTAAAGACTAAATAATGAAACAGTTTTCCTTAGTGATTGATAAAAAGTAAATTAGGTATTAAACTTTAGAATAAAAAATTAGATAATATTTTCTCTAATTTTGCCAAATACAAATGGACTGGGTATTTTAATTGTACTTCTTTCTTGGTAACTGTTTTTGTTATATAAGTTTTACTATGTTAAAGTCAAAACCTTTTTTAATTAGACAAAAAGGGGGAAATGTTATGGAATAATCTTTTGCACACAATAAATAAGTGCCTTGCCAAGGTGCTTTCTGATTGGTTTAATAAAGGAGTTGATTGGCCGGTAGTCAGGCAGGAAGTATAGGTGGGACAACCAAACTAAGGACACTGAGAAGGACAGAGTCAGAGGAGTCACCAGCCAGACACAGAGGGAGCAGGAGATGAACATGCCATACTAATAAAGGTACTGCCACATGGCAAAGGGTAGATAAGAAATATGCGCTAATTTAAGTTGTAAGAGCTAGTTAGTAATAAGCCTGAGCAACCGGCCAAGCATTTATGATTAATATGTCTCTGAGTGATTACTTTGAGAAGTGGCTGGCAGAACAGAGCTAGCTGCAATCCTGATGAAAAGCTCTGCCTACAATCTAGAGTCATATAAGCACAGCTCTTCCCTCTCTTGGCCTGCCCAAGAAGCTCAAAGACTCTGAGATTTCAGGACATTTGCAGTTGGGAATGAACAGCTCTTTTTAACAACTTAGAAGATTAACTAAAAAATATTAATTAGTTTAGGTCATAAATCCCCATAAACGGAGTTGGAGAAAGACTGAGTGGGGCACTGGAGAGGCTGGTGCCAAGGGGGCTGCCCTCTGGGAACAAGGAGAAGAACAAGGAGGAACTGCAGGGAGGGTGAGTGCAGGAAGAAAGGGCTGAGCACACCTAACAGATCACTGAAACTTAACTTGACTATAAAAGCACAAATGACACAGCACTATAGAACTTCATCAACAAAACAAGGAATATAAGTAGAATTTAGGCTGTCACCCTAAAGTCGTTAGACTATTACTAGGAATTGATGCTGTCTTAGGGCTTCTATTTCTGTATGAAACACCATGACCAAAGCAACTTGGAGAGAAAAGGGATTTTTTGGCTTACACTTCTAAATCATTGTTCATCATCAAAGGAAGTCAGGACAGGAACTCAACAAGAACCCGGAGGCAGGAACTGATGCAGAGGCCATGGAGGGATGCTGCTCGTTGGCTTGCTCCTTTTCATTATAGATCTGCATAAGAGTGACTACCAATAACCAGATGACACAATCAACACTAGGCTGTCTTGAAATCTCCTCTGCCAATGCTATTAATCCCAATCACTTCAAGTTAGCCTCAGACACATTTTAGAAAAGGCCAGAAATCAGCCACATTATTCTCCAAAATATCACAAGGATGGTCTCTGGGTCACATACCGACACTCTTCTCCTCTGAAGGTTCAAGCCCTGTTATCATCACCTACACTGCTCTCAGCACCACTCTCTTCCATGCTCTTACTAGGTGACCATTAAGCCTCACTGAAAGTGTTCAACTGCTTTTCTAATTCGAAGTCCCAAAGTCCACATTCTGTCAACAATCATGGTTGGGTCTGTCACAGCAGAGCCCTGCTCCCTGAGACTAACTTCCATCACTGTTCTATTGCAGTGAAAAGACATCATGAAAAGGGAGAATTTAACTGGGGTCTGCTTACAGTTTCAGAGGTTTAGTCCATCCATTATCATCACAATGGGAAGCATGACAACACTCAGGCAGACATGATGCTGGAGAAGTAGCTGAGTTCTATATCTAGATTCAAATATACAACTTTCTTTAGATACAAAGAAAGACAGACCCTGGGTCTGGCTAAAGTTTTTGAAAGCTCACCCCCAGTGACACTCTTCCTCCAAAAATGCCATACTGATTCCAACAATATCGCACGTCCCAGTCCCTCCCAAGTAGTGTTACTCTCTAATGACTAAGCTTTCAAATATATGAGCCCTATGGGAGCCATTCCTATTCACACAGATACCTGGCTCTGAAGGCTCCAGAGTGTACAACAGCTTTCCTCTAGACAGAGTATGACAAGATGTCAAAAGCATAGATCCGTTTACCTCACCTGGATGAACCACACCAATGAGTAGTTCTGATAACAGGAATTATAGAGAACTGGGTGACTACATTGCAAGACCTGGGGAGAATTCTAACTTACATACCCAGTGAGAGAAAATGAGGGGAAATAGAAAAGAGAATGAGTAGGGATGGCCATGGTATTCACTTTTATGAATGCCATGAACTCACTTCTTTATACTCGTAACTCCTAGAAATAAAAAAAAATTATACTAAGTACTGCAAAATGAAGGTTTTTACTGATCCACACATTGTGAGAAAAGCCTGAACTGACAGGTAAATGGGAACTTTGGTGAAGGGAAATACCACAGCCTCAAAAGTTTACCAAGAGATATCATACAAAGTAAGAGTTAGCAGGGGCTGAGATCAGGTGCAGGTGGCTACCTGAAGCTAAGACAAGCTGCTAGGTCATCACAATGCAGTGGCCTGTGGGTGGGGTTTGCATAGATGCTTCCTCCCTATCTACTGTTTCCAAGAAAGAGTAAACTTCCTAAGAGACAGACTAGTTCAGATACATGTGAATGGAAGACAGTATTTGTCTTCGATGGTTGGCTCATTTCACTGTGCAGAGTGTCCTTCAGGTCCACCATGGTAGAGCACTGAACAGGACTTTCCTTTTTTTAAAGATAACTAAAATTCAGTTGTGGCTATGCCATGTTTTTATCTAACAAGGTACACGCAGGTTACTTCTATCTCTTGGCTAGTATGAAAAATACAACCAGTACAGGTTTGCAAATTATCTTTTAGAGATGTTTTCAATTCTTCTGACTATATAAGCAGAAGCAGAATTGGTCACACGGTAACTCCATTTACCTGCTGTTTAAGACCAGGTCTCAAGTAGCCAGAGCTGGTCTTGGACGTGCTGAGATTGCAGGCACTCACCACCAAATCAGATCCACTTTTCTTTAATGAACCACTATGGCTTTTCCTACAGCAGCTACACCATCCTGCATACTCACTGACAGTGCACAATGCCCTGCTCCACAGTCCCAGCAACACAGCACACTGTCTCCTAAAGCTTCCCTGCGTTACATTTTTTTTAATCTATTTTTTTATGGAGTCTCACTATGTAGCCTTGGCTAGCCTCAAAACTCAAAAGATCTGCCTGCCTCTGACTCCTGAGTGTTGGAATTAAAGGTACAGAACACTATACCCAGACCCCTTATACTGTTATTTATCTATAAAAAGTGCTATGTGGTTCTGGTTTGCATTTCCCTGGTAACTGTGGAGCCAAGAAGCTCTGTATACACCTACTGCTCACACATATCTGCCAAGGATATCAACCAACCCTGTTTTATTTAGATCACTGTGCTTGACTGCGCTGTCTGGGGACAGCTAGACTTATAAACTGATTGGAAAGTGTCCCTCTCCTCCAGAATGCTGGCGGGTGTGAAAAAATTGTTAACCCTTTAGATGCTCTTAAAAGAGTCCTGCAGTGAAGTCTTCTGATCTTTGGGACTTTGTTGGAAGGTTAGGAGCAGCTGACTTAATTTCTTCACTAGTTAGGCATCTGCTTACATTTCTTTTTTTATTCCTTAAAGACTTTGTCTCTGGGTTGTGTACATCTCAACTGGCCTTAGCACGACTCTAGGTCCCATTTACTTACTGTTCTTCACTCTGAAAAATGAATCCATTACTCAAAGTGGAGTGTCAAAATTCTCCCTGTTTTCTATTTTCACACCAGTATATCAATGTGTGCTTTGTATCTGTGGCATTCTGATCTAAGTACAAACGTTTATAACAAATCTCTAGTGAACCTGACCCTTTTATCCTTTTATCTCTTACAACAGTTGCATGGTTTATATGTGTGTGTGTGTGTGTGTGTGTGTGTGTGGCTTCTTGCATTGTCTCTGTACAACCGTTCTTTCATGTCCCTATATCTAAAGTGGGGTCCTCGGCTTGAGGATGCGGTTCAGTTGGTAGAGTGCTTGCCTAAATGCACAAAGCCCTGGCTTTCATCTCCAGCACCATATAAGTGGGGTATGGTGGTTGTCTAGGTTAGAGTTTCTATTACTGTGTCAAAGAACCATGACCAAAAATTAAGTTGGGGAAAAAAGGATTTATTTGGCTTATACTTCCATATTGCTGTTCATCATCAAAGTAAGAGGACAGGAACTCAAACAGGGTAGGAACCTGGCAGCAGGAGCTGATGCAGAAGCCATGGAGGAGTGTTGCTTACTGGCTTGCTCCTCCAGACTTGCTCAATCTGCTTCCTTATAGAATCCAGAACCACCAGCCCAGGAGTAGCACCACCCACAATGGGCTGAGCCTTTTCCCATCAATCACTAACTTAGTAAATGCCTTAGAGCTGGATCTGATGGAGGCATTTCTTAATTGAGGCTTCAGGTGACTGTAGCTTGTGCCAAGCTGACATATGATTAGCCAGCACAGTGGTATACACCTGGCATCCTAACACCAGGGAATAGAGAGAAATTCAAGGTCATCCTGGCTATACAGTTTGAGGCCAGCCTGGGATACATGAGACCTTGTCAAAATAAAGTTTAAAAATGATAAGATATAAATAATCTTTGGGCCACTATCTAAGCAGCTCTAAAGTATATGAGCAGAAAAAATACTATATCAAATAAATAAATAAATAAATGCACTCATATTTTAAAAGAAAATAAACCTGATTAAAATATCTAAAAATGATTATAAAAGTAAAATAACCTATAAGATGAGACTCTTTCAGACAGCACACAGTTTGCTCTTCCTGCATCTCGGACACAGACAATCTTCTGAGTCCTTTCAGGAGCCAGTGATCTTTTTCTCCCTCTGGTGTCTATATCCGGTACTGCAGAATCTCTGGTACTGAGACAAGCTCTTTTGGCTCTTTGTGTGCCAGACAGGCAGTGGCAGAACAACATCTGCCGTTCTTCTGAAATCACACCTATGCCATTCCTCCCATGCTTATCATTCCATTCACGTGTCTCTTCTGCAACGATCTGATTTTACCCCTGCCATGTCCATCCTGGTCCTAGAGATGGATGGGCTCAGGTCACAAGCTTAGCAACAAATGCTCTTGCCCCACTGCAGGGTACACCACACTCAGTAATCAGCTACCACATTGTTATCAATGAGGTGGTATTGGTTCACACACTCATGGTCAGGGTATGGGATCCACACCTAATACATTAAAGTGAATGTTGTAAACGTCACACACTTGGAGTGTGCAGTGGCATATTTGATTTTTTTCCTTTTGTTTTCTAATTTCAGTAAAACACAAGTTGTCACTTAACCACATATAGGCAGTGACTAACACTAAATATGTTCACATGCTGTCTGCGCACCACTATTACATTGATGTAGGAGGGTCATCTGTCTATGTGTTACTTTCATTGGTTAAT
>LOEQ01000785.1:248877-280086 GCA_001685075.1 Bramus lutescens | reverse complement strand
GTTCCAGGACAGCTAGGGCTGTTACACAGAGAAACCCTGCCTCGAAAAACCAAAACAAAAAAAAAAAACCTCAAGTCCAAGTGGATCAAAGATCTCAGCATAAAACCAGATACACTGGGAAATAGCCTTGAACACACTAGGCACAGGAGACAACTTCCTGAAACAAAAACACCAATAGCACAGACAGTAAGACTGATTGAGAATTAATAATGAAGACCTCATGAAACTGAAAAGCTTCTATAAGTCAAAGGACACCATCAATAGGACAAAATAGTAACCTACAGAATGAGAAAAGATCTTCACCAAACCCACATCTGACAGATGGCTAATAACCAAAATATAAAGAACAAGAAACTAGACATCAAAACAATACAAATGATCCAATTAAAAAATGGACTACAGACCTAGACAGAATTCTCAACAGAGGAATCTCAAATGGTCAAGAAACAAAGAAATGTTCAACATCTTTAGCCATCATGGAAACACAAATCAAAACAACTCTGAGATTCCATTTTACAACATCATAACGCCTAAAATCAAAAACCCAAATGACAGCTCATGCTAGAGAGGGTGTGGAGTAAGGAGAACACTCTTCCACTGCTGAGTGAGTAGAAACTTGTACAGCTACTATGGAAATCAACATGGCATTTTCTCAGAAAACTGGGAATTAATCCACCTTAAGACGCAGCTATCCCACCCCTGGCATCTACCCAAAGGACATTCCATTCTACAACAAGGACACCTGTTCAATCTATGTTTATAGCAGTTTTATTAGTAAAAGCCAGAAACTGGAAACAACCTAGATGTCCCTCAACCAAAGAATGGATAAAGAAAGTGTGGTTCATTTACGCAATGGAGTATTACTCAACTGCTTAAAAAAAAATGACATGAAATTTGCAGGCAAATGGATGGAACTAGAAAAAAACATCCTGAGGCAAACCAGACCCAGAAAGACAAACATGTATGCACTCAAAGCCATATGGAGGTGTCCCAGGTGTAATGCAGGCTGGAAGGCTTGGTCAAGCAGGCTTGGTCTGGACAGCAGCAGCTCTGGGTCTAGTATGATAAAGCCAGGAGGAGGGAGGGTAGCACTGGAAATCTGGTCCTCAGATACCAACACTGAGGTCCTTCTATTCAGGAGCTGCTGCGGCTGCTTCACAGTCTGCTTCACAGACTTGCACTCCCAGTCCTCACTGCGTGCAAATATTCTTTCAAACCTTCCTTACAGGTAAACACACCAAGACACAGTTTAAGTACTGCCCAAGGCTGGAGCCCACCCCCATGGCAACTCTCTTAAGGAGCTACGCTCAGGCACTCTCCACAAAACAGCTGGATGCAAATCAGACCAGTATAGGTAAGTCCTTAAAGCTCCCGGTCACTCTTCTAGGAAGTCCAAATGTCTCCCCAGGGCCAAGTGGCCTAGCCCCACCTCTCTGAAAGAGGAGAACAAGCCTTCAGGTCCAAGTAAGAGCCCCATCAGAAGACAGACAGACAGACGGGAGGGAGGAAGGTCAAGTCACAGATAACATGAGATATGAGATGTGGGCCTGAAGAGAGAGAAGGTCCTGGTGCCTTGCATTCTGAAGGACAAAGGGAGCTGCTTGCTCGTATGGGTGTGTGGGGACTGAAGGTTTACACACGAGCTAGTGTACATACAGGACTGAACTTTGGTTGTTAGACCTGCGTGGCAAGTGCATTTACCCACTGAGCCATATCTCTGTTATATCTTTTAATAATAAAAATATTTTGCAAAACAAAATTGTATGATTTATCTTCTGCCTATTTTGTCTATGATTCCCTGATAGGAACTGCTATGGAGGAGCACAGAGGTTCTGCCTCAGATAAAACAAGCAGAAGTCATAAAAGCAACATACTAAGTCCTTCTCTGGGCTGACAGGCTCTAGAAAAACAACCTTTAGTCCTGAAATCTCTTGCTTAAAAGTAGATTTCATGAGCTGAGGCGAGAGCTCAGCAGTTAAAATCAATGGCTGCTCTTCAAGAGAGCCAAGGTTCAAGTCAGAGCCCACAAAGTGTCTTAGAACCATCTGTAACTCCAGTCAGAGGAGATTCAGTTGCCCTCTGGCTTCTGCAGGCACTAGGTGTGGGGTGCCTAGACTTAACTTTCAGGCAAGACAGTCAATATATAAAATAAAAGGTAAAACTTAAACTTCAAAATAAGTTAAGCTTGGTCAAGGATGAGACTCAGTGGCAGAGTACAGACTAGATAACCAGTCAGTTCTCAGCACCAAAAAACAGAATAAAAATCAGTTTCTCACTGGTAGGAATATTTGTTTCACTGCCACCTAGTGGCAAGATCTTTAAACACAGAACCATGAAAGGCAAGGCACTGGCTGCCAGCACTGATGGAGTGGTAAGCTCTTTAAAAGACCAGGTGTGGGACACTCTGACTTCACCCTCCTGGGTGTGCTAACATGAGGGACTAACAAATAACACAAACTAGTGTAGTGTCGTACACAGGAAATGGACAAATGAACACGCACCAACGGTAACACAGTGCAAATACTTCAGTCCTGATCGTTCTAAGGCCCTTCAGAGGTCAAAGTACTACAGCCTTGAAAGACCGGAGTGCACAGCATGCATGTAGAGGTCAAAAGACAGTTTTCCAGAGTCGGCTCTCTCTGGTAGTTACGTGGGCACCCAGTATCAAACTCAGATTACCAAGCATGGTGGCAATAGCTTTTACCTGATAATATATCTCACTAGCCCACATACAAGAACTTGTGTGTCTGAATGCTTGCATGTATGTATGTATGTATGTATGTATGTGCACAATGTGCATGCAATCCTTTGGAAATGGAGTTATATAGAGGGCCGTGAGCTACCATGTGGGTGCTGGGAACTTAGCCTGGATCCTCTGCAAATGTCCCAGGATAACCAGGTACCTTCCAGAGTCTTAGGATACCCAGAAGTTACCAGACAAGCAGCAGCAAACACCATTACTGTCGAAAGAGTTGAATCTGAACCTGAATCAGTTATGAAGCTGATCTTCACATTCTGAAACTAATTTTCATAGGTTCATACAACTGATTTATTTTGCCTTCCCCAGTGTACCCCTGAGGTACATTAAAATATGTTTGGCCTCCCCTTTCTCAAGCTTGTTAGTCTAGAGCAGGTCGCAGAGGGAAAGCTATCTGAATGCTCGGCAGATGAAAACCCTGTGCCCCACAGCTGCAACAGCTACTTCCCCTTTCACATTCACATGACTTTCGCTGAACTGTCTAGAAAGCATATATGGATTATACTAGAACTCTTATTTAGCTATCACTGACATTCCTAAATTAATTAAAGCATCTGCAAGTGATTTCTAGTTTTCATCACTAAGTATCAGGTTGAAAATTGGGCTTCTGTTCTTGACAACTCTATCTTAAATCACCATCTCTCCCCATTTACACAGATGATTCAACGTAAGATCAATGTGTAAACTTACTCCAGAGGACAAAGCAGAGAAAGACTGATCCCTCTCAAGTACGATGCTGCAGCAAGCACCACACAGCACTGCAAACGTCCAGCAAGAAAATGGAAGCCAGGAGCTAGAGAGATGGTTCAGAAGTTAAGTGCACTGAATGCTCTGCCAGAGGCCTAGGTTTTGGTGACTCACAATTCTCTACTACACCAGGTCCAGGGGATTCGATGCCATCTTCTGACCTGAGGGCCTCATGCATACAAGTGAATCACAGACATAGATTTGGGCAAAACACTCAAGATACATTAAAATAAATCTTTAAAATATTTTAAAATGTGTTTCAGAGGTTTGCATAAATGTGGACAGATGAAAGGATTTGACAAGAAAAATTCAGTGTCACCAAGATGTATACTGTCTGGGTATAAACTGCAGTTATCAACGGCAGCCCTACATCGGGTTGTTATCTGAACGTCACAAACTTTCCTGACACTATACACAGACAAAGCATAAAGCGCAGCACAGCACACGCTGAGGAAATATGAAAAGTGAATGACTCCACAGGCAACCCAACTCAGTTTACATACATTAGCACAGACACGGTACAGTCACGGCCCATGTGATGACAGTCTACCCCCAACCATCTACATCATCAGGACACTACAATTCCCAAGGAAGGGCTTTCATCACTCTTTCCCGAGAGTCTAAAATCATAAAAAAGATCTGTTTCCAAATTGTCAGTATGTCCACACTACGAGTAGTTATAAAACTGGAAGAGAAACAGCATTCAAACAGCTCAAAAAATTATTAGAAATTTGTTACATTTCTGTTGTGTTGCTTCTGGATTAAGAATTAAAAGCAGTTGAGTGGTGGTGGTGCACAGTACTAATCCCAGCATTTGGCAGGCAGAAGCAGTCACACCTCTGTGAGTTTGAGGCCATCCTGCTCTATAGAGTTCTGGGACAGACAGGGGAGTTTTACACACACACACACACACACACACACACACACGGAGAATTAAAAGGTATTTTAACACTGAGCACATGTGATACCAGAGTAACTTATGATCCAAAAAGTGAGTCCAACTTAAAGGTTTAATTACGCTACAGTGTGGTTTGAATGTGAAATGTCCCCTTCCAGGCTCAAGTTTTGAGTTCTTGCTCCTCAGTGATAGAGGCTATTTTAGGAGCCTTCAGAAGGTGTGGCCTAGCAGGCAGAAGAAGTAGGTAGCTAGGGGCAGGCCTTTGAAACTGAGAGTCCAGTCCCTGGTTCTGGCCTCACCTTCCGGTTCCCCACACCCCTCTGGTCTTTGATCTGAGCTGACCATGCCTTTACCTCAGTGGTGACTGAGACCACTGGCCACCATAAATCCTCCACCTCCACGCTGTTTACACACAGCATGTGATCACAATGTCAAAGTTACTAATGCTACGTACTTCCAGGACAATTTTCCTGAAAAGTAGTATGCTTAAATTAATTTCCAAGCATTTTAAAGAAAACAATCTCATTATTTTCATTACAAATACTTAATGATGACACACCCTTCACGAAGTAGCAATTTTAACAGTAGAGTCGGGGTGCACAGCTGCAGTCTGAGTACGTTCACCTAAACAATGCCCTCAGGAGCTGAGTAACATTTGAACACACCAATGGAACAATCTGAAATTACAGTTTGTTTGATTTCGATCTGGGATTTAAGCCATGAAATGATTTCTAATAGAATCCATAGTGACCTCCATCCTAAATGGAAGATTCTTAGTGAGAAAAGGGACCCACAGAAACCATGAGCTAAGACATGCTTTAACTAGCCACATAGTTGGTATGGTGGTTTGAAATAAAGTGGCCCCAGAGAGAGGCACTAGGAGGTATGGCCTTGTTGGAAGAAGTGTGCCATTGTGGAGGTGGGCTTTGAGGTCTCATATATGCTTAAGCCATACACAGAGTCCCAGTTCACTTCCTGTTGGCTGCAAGTCAAGATGTAGGACATTCAGCACCATGTCTGCCCTCATGAACGCTGCCATACTCCCAGCCACATGCTCCTTGCCATGATGATAATTGCCTAAACCTCTCAGTGTAAGCTGCCACCTCAATTAAGTGTTTCTTTTATAAGAGTTGCCATGGTCATGGTGTCTCTTCACAGCAACAGAAACCCTAAGTAAGACAGCTGGCAAGCAAGACTCACAAGCATAACCGAGAACCATACCTCTCTCCTACACCAAGGCACATAGAAATATCTAGAAATAATTCAAATCACGAAGTATGGAATGCAACTAGGTTTTCCTTAGAAACTGAAGTCTTAACTTTCAATGACATGAACTTTCTACTCAACACTCCTTTAAGCAAAAACCTGTGTAGAGACATTGGTGACATCCCTTATGGGGGCTGCAGAAGTACCCTGAGGTGAGCAGGTCTAAATGAAGCTAATTTCCCCATTCTCAGCACAATCACTACTTGGGGCCTTATAACTCTTTATGGTTTGGGTAGTTCTACATGTTCCTTACCTCTAATTGCCGGTACAGTTCAACTCCTCCACATTACAACAATGAAAATATCCACAGCCATTGCCAAATCCCCTGGGGAGGAACCTGCCTCTGCAGAGGAACCCCCATTTAAACACAACTTTTATCTATTCTAAAAATAAGAATGGTCTTGCACTACAGATGCAGCCATTACCCCTCCCTTCATCCTCTTCCTCTTCACTTCCCTCTCCCCCTTGCCACCCTCCTCCTTTGTGTGCGTGTGCGTGATGATGATACACAGCTCTGAATACTCTTACCTCTGGGAAGGAGGAGATGTGTGTGACTGGTGTGGAAATGAGTAACTGCAGAAGCCATAACTGTCTGGAAGAGCTAAGTCACAGAACACACATCAACACAACTTCAGTTATGTGAGAGCAAACACAACAAATGTGTAAAAAGACTAGAAAGATCTGCAGGTCACTGAAACCAGAGACCACTTCTAGGGGAATGTACGAGGCTGAATAAGCTGATACATCTGTATTAACTCTTTTGAGACTGTAATAACACATTATCTATTTAATTAAAAATAAAGGAAACAAGTGGAGAATCATGAGGCTTTCAACAGGCCAAGTCCTAGCTACTAACCCAAATATTTAAAACAGTGTCATCCTCCCCTAAAATGCAGATGGTAGAATTACTGCATAGCTCTGGCAGAAATGAAGTGGGGCCCATGCATCTAAGAGGCCAGCAGGGTTTGTGGCTCACCACGCATCCTGATCAGTTTGGACAGGGATGGAATATGACCTGACGTCCGGGTAATCCCTGCTCCTCTAGTCTGTCTTCTCTCCATCTCCTGCATCATCACAAAGGCTTGTTACTTATCTGACAGTGGGGAAACATTGTTGGTTTCACTCCAGTTGAGTATGAAATGGATAAAGGAACTCAAGAGAAGTCAAATGTGAAAACAGGTTCATCAAAGTCAGATTTTCTCAAGGTGTGATACATAGGCATCTCATCAGAATCATCTGGGTATTGTTGCCATGAAAGCCAATATAGGCCAGTCCAGCCATGAACTTGGGCCAGAACTAGCCCCTTCAGAAGGATAACCAATGGTCCTGCAATGTCCTAGCACCATGAGTCTGAGGGTCAGCACCCTAGAACTTGCCCAGAGCCCAAGCTCTGGGGAGGTGCATTCAGTCATCCTATGGTTCCCTTGCTCTTGCTACAGCCATTCTTTCATCTGGTCCAAAACCCCAGTAGGAGTCAGAAGAGCCTTTGACCACTATGTTCAGAGGGATTAATTGATGAGTTGAATTAGGATTCTTCCAGATGAAAGAGTCTAGGACTCAGACACTCTTGTGTTTCCCCCATCAGCTCTGTCACTCAGCAGAGGACTTACTGTCCCTAAGCTACACTTTCTTCCTCTTGGAAATGGGGAAAACTATAGCTACTAACACCAGAAAGGTGAAAGGAAATCATGTATGTAGTTCACGAGGCTCATGATATGGCTCACAGCAGACACAAAATGGCACACTGGTTTCCATGGCAAAGTACCAGTGCTAATTCAATGGCTCGGAGACAGGCCAAATGCCTAGAACCTAGCAGGAGACACAGGAGGAACTGAGTCGTACTCTGCTTTCCATTAGCTATTGCTGTACTGAACTTAAGCATTCCCCATTTTCTCAAACTGAGATAAGGTCTCCATATTCTGTCCCTAGGTCTATCCTTCCCAAGAGGCTAGAGAGGCAGCATCTTTGCCTCTACCACCAGAGCCTCAGGGTGTGTACAGCACACAAGGTACTTGCAGTTTGCTTCATAAACATCTCTTGGCTCCAGCCACTGCTTCCTCCTGTGATTTCACATTCACAACACACATCACCCACGGGGTGTTTGCTTCAAGGGGATCCAGAAGCCCAGCCAGCAGTCCGACCTCTGAGGTCAGGGAGCCATGTGAGGAAAAGACCCTGTGCAATCAAAGGAAACACACTTTCCATGCCTTTTTTGTTTGTTTCTTTTTGCTTTGTCTTTTTTTCTTTTTTTNGGGTATATAAGTTTCATACCATAGGCAAGGTTGGCAGGGACCTCACTATGTAGCACAGACTCGCATTTAATTTCTGCAACCCTCCTGCCTCAGCCTCCCAAATGCAGAAATCATAGGCCACAAGTGCAGCTCTGTCCATGCTTTAAGTCTTTAGAATCAATGAACTGTACTGTTCCCAACACTGTTATTAGAGCACAGAAGTTTGACATAATAACCACCTGAATCTGTTTCTGTATAGCTCAGCTGGTTATTTCCTGTGTTCCCAGCCCCATCCTCTAGGATTCTTAATCCATTTCCCTCTTCACAACAAGTAATCTTCCCTTAGACTGCCTCACAGGCTCTTTCTGGTCTCTCCTCTATAACCTAATCCATCCTAATGCGGCTTTCATCTCATTGGACTTCCAAAATTAAAGAATGAGGCAGGGATGTGGCTCAGTGGGCAGAACCCTTGCCTAACATGAATGAGGCCCTTGGGCTAGATCCCCAGAATTGTGTAAAACTAGGTGGGATGATGCCTGTAATTCCAGTAGGATCAGAAATTTAAGGTCATCCTCATCCACAAAGTGAGTTCAAGTCCAGCCTGGAATACATGAGACTTTGCCTCCATATAAACAAGCATAAACCAGACAAAATGAGCCATGCGGTAGCGGTGCACGCCTTTAAGTCCATTACTGAAAAGACAGAGGAGGAAGATCTCTGTGAGTTTGAGGACAGTCTGACCTACAGGATAACTTTCAGAACAAACAGGTATACAGAGAAACTAAATCTTGAAAAACAACAGCAAAGCAACCATAATGATATCATGTGTTCCTATAAATTTTAAGTTATAAAACAAAAGGTTACTAATGGCACATTATGTGGTTCAGAGGAGAATACATTCTTGACTTCAACATGGAATTTTCTTTTGGTAGTGTATTATTCAAATCCCCTGCATGCCAACTTAAAGGGTGGGACTAATTTTTCCAGTCATTCTCTGCAGTATGGCCAAAACTAATGATTACAGATTTCTGTGACTTCAGTCCACCCCCCCTCCCCTTTAAAATGTATGGTCCACTGCAGCTTAAGTGAGAAGATCTACAGTAAAAGCCTAGCTGACCTGGCATCTTTGGGCACTCTTTCATGTGAAGCAACATCTGCACTCTGCTGCCTCCCCATAGCTGGTGTGAACACAGACCACCAAGGGCAAGTGTGGCCAGAACATGACTCCAAACATAACAAGGTTTGCAGTTTCTACTTTTGCTTACAAAACGTCTTGCCTACTCAGTTCCAGAAAGGAGTAAGAACTGGTTTTTCAAAAGCCTAAATCAAAAGGCACAAGCTTGGATACAATAGTACAAATGGATGAAACACAAAATTAAACCTGTTCAGAATAATGTGCACAGACAGACAGACCTAGAAGCCTCCATTTTACTAAGGAAGTGCAGCCTAAAAAGGTCACATTCCCAAGGAGTCCAGACAAAGCACAGACACTTACCGATCTGCAAACACCTACAGCGCCCTACCTCCCTCCTCTTCTAACGTCACGTGGCACTGGTCTTGAGACTCACAACCTTCTAAGTCCACAGTGTGTCCTCTCCTCCCCAGTGCCCACATACCTCACGCTGTAAGTGAAGGTGCAGTGAATCCTCTGAACTAGACTGCTCCATGCTTGGGAACACACTTTATCTGGGGACTCAAACTGCCAGGGCAAAGGGAGGGCCAAGGAGGGCAGGTAACAGTGGGCAAGGGCAGAGTCTTGTCATGTTTATGGAGAACTAGCATAGGGGACTGGATCTGTTGCAGCTGTCTGGGCTAATCAGAACGAGGTAGTTAGCTGACTTTTAAGGGTGGCTAAACAGAAACCCACTTCACACAGTTTCTGAGGACGGCCAAGTTCAGGGTTTTGTTTACTTGAAGGCTTCCTTCTGCTTACCTGGTCAGACTCCAGCCTGAACTGAGCTCAAGCTGTCACTTAGGACATTGCCATCTGAACTGTCATTTTGGAGGCCCACTTTAGACCTAACACTTATACAACAAACCCCGCCATGCAGGCTTTCATTTCCAACCTAAATGTCCAGGGGTCTGCACTGCCAGGCCGTCCTTAAGCTTCCTTAACTGATGTGCTTGATTCCCCTTGGGCAATAATTTCCTCTTCCTTCCCTGTCACATCAGCACATCTGCCCTGAAACTCCAAGCAGAAAAACTCAACTCAGAAAGCAGCAAACTTTTGTCTCACCACCAATCGACTTACAAGCTCAACTACACTTTTTCTCTGTTCTCCCAATCTGGTGAAGGAAGCACCTTAGTCTCCAGGAGGTACAGCTTTCCATCACTACCCTGACCAAGATCTCTCTAGCAGGGACCCCACTGTCTCCTGCACCATTACTAGGCTATTTCTGAAGTTATGTAAACATTCACGAGCTTCAAAGGGACACATGCCGACGGCACACAACTCCCTCTTGATTCCTGCCCATTTCTGTGATTTCTGTTGTGCCTGTGTTTGTAAATGCCAGGTTTCCCTGTCCTGCCTGGTCCGTAGCTGCTTCTAAATAATCACTCAGAGGTTTATTACTAATTATTAATGCTCAACCAATAGCTCAGGCTTAAACAAAAGAGACCTCAAAGCCTGCCTCGACTGTGTGGCCACAGCTCCCAACGGTGCCGCTTCCTCTGACCTCATGGGGGCCAATTACATTCAGACTACTCAGCCGGACATGGAAACAATATATTATACTTACAAGGAGTGTATGTCTTTTTGGTCATTTTCCTGCTTGAAGAAAGGCTCCTTCCCTTTGGTGGGAATCTGCTGGCAGTCTCACTCAAAGCTTCCCCCTCACCAATCCCCATTTGAAGACATCCCTCTACTTTCTCACACACGTTACTTCTCTGAGAGGGTAGCAATCCACCCAAGTGCAAAAGGCACCAGGATACATAAGGAGTACTTGCCTTGGACAATCCCTACCAAAAACCCTATCAGAAACACCTGATTGAATTTCTTCCAGCCTAACGGTATTCTCCCTGGATTCTGCCTCCGTCGTTCTGACAGGCATGTGTGGTACCTACTGATGCTGTTTCCTGTGCTCTCCTCATGGCTTACGACACTGAACATCTTGTCAAGTGCTTTTGCTCATTTTGCTCACATGCATATTTTGCTTTTTTGTGACATTACTGTTTACCCGTTTTCTAGAAGGACTGTTTTTCTTTAACACTGAGTCTTTTTAAAATTGTTTTTATTGAGCTATATATTTTTCTCTGCTCCCCTCCCTTCCTCTCCCCTCCCTTTCTACTCTCTCCCATGTTCCCCATGCTCCCAATTTACTGAAGAGATCTTTTCCTACTTCCCACGTAGATTAGATCCATGCATGTCTCTCTTTGGGTCCTCTTCGTTGTATAGATTCTCTGGGATTGTGAACTGTAGGTTGGTTTTTCTTTGCTTTATGTCTGAAAGCCACTTTAAGTGAGTACATATTATATTTGACTTTCTGTCTGGGTTACCTCACTCAATATGATGTTTTCTAGATCTATCCATTTGCCCACAAATTTCAAATTTCATTATTTTCTCTGCTGTGTAGTACTCCACTGTGTAACTGTACCACATTTTCTTTATCCATTCTTCCATTGAGGGGCATCTAGGTTGTTTCCAGGTTCTGGCTATGACAAATAATGCTGCTATGAACATAGCTGAGCACATGTCCTTGTAACAGAGTCTTCAGTTCTTTGTCAGACCTGTATCTGAACACCCTTCCTAACCCTAACCTCCCCTGTCTCTTCCTGCTCTTCATGAGGGTCCCACACTCATTTTGTTCCAGGTGAATCTTCTTTTTGCATATTTTGTCTGTGGTAGGAAGTCTAAGAGTTCTTGATCATTTCATTTTCTGTGTTCTTTCCAAGAGCTAAGCTACACCCTGCCGTGGTTTACAATTATGCCTTGTGACACCCCTTCAGGTCCCAGCAGTGAGGAGATTATAGTGTATTTTGTGGAGCACTTCATCTCAGCTGGTGACCCTACTCATGACATCTGATGCACAGCCATACTCTCTCTGTGTATGTCTGAGACCTGTGTTGTTCTTATTTTCACATCTCTTAAGTGAGTCGGTCCAAGATATTACACAAGAAATGCATTTTATTAAAACTATTTTCCTCTTATTTTTTTCATATTATAAAGGCAAATACTTTTTTCCCCTTGAAAAGATAGATGAAAGGCTGGAGAGATAGCTCAACTGCTAAAGTGTTTTTCATACAAACATGAGCACCTGAGTTTGGATCCCAATCACCCAAGAAAAATGTCATATGTAGTAGCTTGTCCTTTTAACCCCAGTACTAGAGGAGTTGAAAGAGAGGATCCCTGGGGCTCACTGGCCGGCCAGTCTAGCTGGGTGAGTTCCCGGTTCTGTGACAGAGACTGTCAACTATGATGGGCAGTGATAGAGGAAGACATTCAACAGTGAGGTATTTGGTGAACTCAGCCAGTAGCATAACGAGCTAGTCACTATACCAACAGCCTACAGTGTCCCCATCTGCATGACTGCTATTCATTTCCAGGATGGCTGGAAAGACAACAGGACAACAGAGAGGCCTAGGAAGAACAGGCTTTCCAGACACTGGAGCCAGGACACCAGCAGCCTGACTTTGATCTTGCTGTATGTTTCCTAGGACCCTGAAACAGAGAGGCACCTGCGTCAGACCTTGTGTTCCATTCTCTAACTACAACGTCAGCTCAAGGAGCAGCGATGCCTTCTGCGTCCCATTCTCTAACTACAACGTCAGCTCAAGGAGCAGCGATGCCTTCTGCGTCCCATTCTCTAACTACAACGTCAGCTCATGGAGCAGCGATGCCTTCTGCAAGTCGTAAGCAACTGCATTCTAAAATTTGTTTGTAAAACAGGATGAATTCAAACTGTAAGTGTTTGAATAAAAAAGGCAAAACAAAAGCGATACTCACTTTGCCAGATGTGCTTTTCTTCTTCATACACAAACTTCAAATAAGTAGGAAAAAATTTAAAATAACAGTCGGAGCTGGGTGCAGTGTTTGGGAGACTGAGGCAGAAAGGTTCCAAGTTTAAGGACAGCCTGGACTGCCGAGGAGAGAGGGCAAGCACGGTTCCACTGACTAGCACTACGCGAGGGCCTCATGTCAGAGGTGTGTATGACGGGGACCGGCAGCCAGAATGACAGGCGCCAGAAGCACCTTACAACCCTTGCCTCTTACAGGTCTACCTCCTCCCAACTTAGCCACACTAAGGGCCAAGCAGCCAACAGATGAGCTCCTGAGGTCCCACCTACAGCAGCATGACCCAGCACACGGAAGACAGCAAGCTACAGTGCTTGTTCAGCATAGAAAATGAGCTCTGTCTGACATTCTTCCTTCATGAAAAGACACGCACATGTGAAGGGTAGGATAGCTGCTGACAGCACCTCACTGTGGGCTATCTCCCCTTACTTTTCACAAGCCCACTTGCTGACAGTAGCAGGTAGAACATAAATAAGAGCAGCTTTTTAATTTTTTTTAGTTTCGGCTCCCAAAGACCTGTGTCTGCAATGTGTGTTATCTAGTGGTATAAAGAAGCCCTCAGCCATAGTCAAAAGCACAGGATTGAGTACCCTCACCTGGAGCAGATGTGAACTGTAAACATCTCCAGAGACAGGGTGGCATCACTCACCATAAGCGAATGTGTTCTTTACAGACTCTGGTCAGGAACATAAAGTAATTTCAAGAACAGGAGTCTAAACTCACAAAATATCCAGTGCTTCAATTTCAAGAAAATCCTACCTCCTCCATGGCTGTGCCTCTCTCTAGCCAGGGCCTTTCTTATGAACGAGACTCTGGCTATGTAGAGCCCTGGATCTCCACAGGAGGACATGGTCAATCTAACAAGATCCTGGCAGCCCAGAAGTGGTCTCAGAGTGTCTACGGGTGCTACCTTTCCCAGGGCCTCAGCCAGGGCATTCCAGGACCACACACAATGAGCCTGACTTGAGCTCTACAGATCTCTCAGATACATTTTCAGGAGTGTTGACCCTAGTGTCTTAAGGCAAATCTGAAACCCATGAGCAAGCACAGGAAGGAAATGCTAAACACTTCCTCATCAGAACATGCTGACTGGTAACCTGAAGATGTAAAGCGCTGAGTCCTTGCTATAGGCACGACTGACAAGGTGTACAGGCTAGGACCCAGAATAGCTCCAAAGCACCTTCAGAGAAGCTGCTTGGAGCCGAGCGCAACCAGTGGCGTCAGAACAGAGACTCCAGGAAGTTTATTTTGAGTGGAAATCACCAAAGCATTTGAAGTTTATTCTTGATCAAAACTCTCCCAAAAATCCATCTAATGGGGCTAGGTTTTATGTGAGAACTGATTCATTCCAAAACATATATCATTCTTTCTCTTTCTGCAGGTTCTGAAAATATTGCTATAATTACACACAATGCATCTATCTTTATCAGTTTATATAAGTATAGTTTGCACTGACTTCATTAGAGATTATACTTAATGATACACAAGCTTGCAAGGCACTGTTTTTATGCCTTCCCTTTACCTTATTCAATTATGTGTAATAATGGCACGGTGCATCCCAGGCCAGCCTGCCTCAAAGATCAACAAAAATGAAATTGATTACTCAAGACCAAAGTAGGCAGCAAAGATGACAGTTTAAACAAGGAAGAGACAGCCTTCCAGATGCTTCAGACAAGTATTAGAGGGAACAGGAGATCAGTTTAAGGGGTTTTGTTTTGTTTTTAAGAAATAAGTAAATATATTAAATTCAATTTGTTGAGACTAAGGAGTTGCCAGCTCCTAATGACCACAAGATCAATTCAACTGTGTGCTGAGAAATTTTATCTTAAAGCAGAAGCAAAAACATTTCAGAAGATTCTGAAACTTTTATCAGGTTTTGCCTGGTAAAAGCAAATAATCTAAAAAAAAAAACAGCATCTAAAGGAGAGGCTCTAGAAGAAGACAGAAGTGGGGAGCTGTCAGGGCCATGACCAGCAGTCCGTCTCCGGGAACTAGGCCTCGTGAGCTGTCTGCAGGTCTGCAGCCATGACCACCCACAGGAGGATGATCAAAGAGGGCTGTGCTCCAGTGTCTGCCAGTATGGTCTGTGTCATGCTGGAGTCATTACGTTTTCAGTCTTTTATAATCTGTTGCATGTGTTGTGGCAAGTTCCCTACATGATCTAACCAAATGGGGGGAAAACCATGGGACAGGAATAGCAAGTTATTTTTAATGTGCACAAATCTCGAAAACTGAACACTTTTAATATTATATTTTAACTGTCACAAAAAAAATGGTTGAACTTAATATACATCTACTGCTAAAATGAAAACAGGTGGGTCACTGCAAAGTTCTTGTTGGTCCCTGTACCAAGACATACAACCCAAGTCAAGCAACCCTTTAACAAACAGCTTAGATAAAGGTTAAACATTGATCAGTGATTGAGCACACTGGAGAGACAGAGGGCACAGCAGCTAGGAAATCCTATAGATATGGTTCACCTTCTGACTTGTCTTCTATGAGAAATCTGTCTCCCGTTTTTCTAATTTCCTTTACCACCACAGTAACGTGGCTTTAAAGGAATACTTTTCAAGTGTATCAACCCAGGTGTGGAATGAAGCTGTTATCAGAACACGGGGACAATGTGTACCAATGAACAGGTTACAGCTAAACCTGGCTCTGCTCACTGCTAGCAGGTCTTCTCTGGAAGACCAACAACGTCATGGNNGGGGGCACTTTCCTGTTTTGTTTTGATGACAATGCAACTCAAACCCAAACAGGTGAGAAAGAACCAACCCTCCATCTACACTAGGCTGCAAGAAAACCTCTGTCTCAGGAGGGCGCGAGAGGGAGCTGACAGGACAGGTGAGGGTCACTGCCTTTCAGAAAGAAAAGAAACTCAAAAGGAAACTAGTCATATCCTTTTCTTTTTAAATAAATTCTCCTTCGAGTAATAAAACATGTAAACTTTCAAAAAGATCTTTTTGAAAAGCTTAAAATCAAAACAAAACTTGTGTCTGTCTCTGTGGCCCGGCTAGAAGAACCTTCTATCATGGAGCAGATGCACCTACTGCCAAGACTACATGCTGAGGTTAAGCACACAATGAGAGCCCTTCTCTTCTAAACATACCCCAAGGGCCATAAATGCCCTCAACCCACAAGACCCAGACTCAGAGAAACAACTTAAGAGTTGTGTTGGCCTCCAAACAACCTGCTACTTCCTGAATCTGCCCTGACCTGGACTGTCACAGTGTCACCACCAGAGGCAAAGGTCTCAAGCCCCACATGAAGTGTACTGTCTGCCTGGGAACACAGATGATGTTCAGGGCCCTGTGATGCACACTTGAATATGCATAAGACACACTGATGTGCACACCAAGCTCCTAAACATCACAGAGCCTCAATTATTAAAGAATTGGGTGACTTCCCAGATTTAGACACCTTAGTCATGTATTGGACTCAGCATGAATTAACACAAATAAATCCTGCAACACTTATTTAATTAACTTGTTATTTATTTATGTGCACATATATAAATGTCTTTGTGTATTATAAGTGCACACACACACACCTTGTTTGTCTGTATGAGTGTGTGTGCCCATGATTGTCAAGTACACATGTGGAGACCAAAGGTCAGCTTTCTCTCCACCATGTATAAAATATCCAGTCTACCTGGTACGAGAAACTTCAAGTCACAGACGCAATTTCTATCTGCAAATCTTTACAATACAGAGCAGGTTCTAAATATCTAGGTGGGCTCAACAGGCAAAAAGCCCTTAAAGGTGGAAGGGGAAAGTGAGGCATAAATTCTTAGCAGCAGCCTGAGCATCTGATGGCTTTGAGGCAAAGAACAGGGCAGCAAGACAAGGCATTCAGGTGTCCTCTAGTGGCTGGGAAGGGGAGGCGGATTCTAGACAGAATTCCGCTTCTGGACAGAATGCAGTTCTAACTAGAAATTTTACCTCAGTGAAATTCATTTTAGACTTTCAGAACTTAAAGTTTTAAAAAAGGCTGTTGTGTGTTATTTAGACCACTGGATCCTGTGGTTATCTGCTGCAGGAGCGAGCGCTTCACACCGGCATGCTGCTTATTACCCTCCATCACTGCATTCAATTACTCAAATACACACAAAGGAATTAAACAACAGCAAACCTACCCGAAACGTAGCTAACTAGCACCTCCACCAACGCAACCAGAACTGGACCTCTGGATACACAAAGTCTCCATCTAAGGACACTCATAAAGGAGCCTGCAGCTCTGCATAGCACCATCATTCGCAAATGCAAACCCAAAGCAGCATCCAACAAACAAGCACATGACTCTAGGATGCACCCAATCATCTGTCAGAGCACAGGGAGCTGGTATGTTCCGCCTGTCATTCACATTTTTAAAAAAGACATCTAAACATAGAACCACATACTTAAGAAAATAACTCTACATGAGTACCAGCCCTAAATAAAAACAAAATGCTATACAACACCTACATGAGAACCTAAGGAAAAACTCTAACCTATAACTTGGTAATGACTTTTAGGTACTAATCACAAAAAAATTGATATGATAAATATCATAAAGCTAAATTTCTCTGATTTGTGAAGGACAATATAAGTAAATGAGAATAGCCCCAAACTAGAAAATATTTGCAGAAGAGATAATAAAGGCACAGTTTACCAGAGTATTCCTGGACTCTTTAATTCAACAATGAAAACAACGCAGGGGGTTGGACAGAGAATTCTAAGTATAAAGTACCCGTCAGAGTCCAGATCCTCAAGGCACAGGTGTATGATCAACGAGGAAGCTGACCAGCAGAGGCCATGGAGGAGAGCTGCTTACTGGCTTGCTCAGCCTGCTTTCTTATAGAACCCAGGACCACCAGCTGAGGGATGGTACCACCCACCCTGGGCTGGGTCCTCCCACATTGATCACTAGTTGAGAAAACGCCTTTCAGCTGGGTCTCATGGAGGCATTTCCTCAGCTGAAGCTCCTTCCTGATGACTCTAGCTTGTGTCAAGTTGACACACAAATACACCACTATGAACCCACAACCATTCCTTTTTTATTCATCACCAAGATCTCACATTAAACTCATAATTTTAAGAGTCCCATAGTCTTTACAAATTTAAATGCATTACATTAAAATTTCAGTGTTTAAAATATCTGGTCTCTTTTAAAAGTCCAAGTCTTTCATTTGTGGGTTCCTTTAAAAATAAAAATTAAATAAATACAATACCTTCAAGAGAAGAACTAGGGCACTATCACAACCTGAATCAAGCAAAACTCAACTCCAACAGTATAAATAACTGAATATCCAAATATATGGTATTCACTCACGATCTTCTGAACTCCTCCAAAGGGTTTGGGTCACTTCTCTGGCTCTGCCCTCTGCCGCACGCCGCTTGTCTTCTAAACTCCAGACAGCTCCACTCTACTGCTCCTGTTCTTCATGGTCTTCCCATGGGACTGGTATCTCCAAAATGCTGGGGTTCCTTGCTGTAACTGGGCTGTACTTCACCAATATCCTCTCATTGGCTCTCTTTACAGAGAGAGTCCTAGGCCTTCAGCTGCTACTGAGGCTGTATCTTCACCAACGGCACAGTGTCAAGCCTCAGCTGCTCTCCATGACCCCTTCATGTCGTCAAACCAGTACCACCTAGGTGATATTTATATATCACCAAGTCCTGCTGCCAACATAAGTTGGAACACAGCTTCTCTGTGCTTTCACAGAACACTTCCCAGAAGATTCCACCTCAATGACACTAGTCTCTTCTCAACCACCACTAATTTCTTGGCTCCAGCTAAGTAGCATCAACTGTTCTAGTAACATAAGGTTTCACTTTATCAATTCAGGTATCCTGTTAATCACAAGTGATTCTTCAGCTCCAGCTAACTAGAACCACAGAATCTTAATTTAAAATAACAAATGGCCCTGACAGAGTCTTTAAACTTCCCTCTGAAACTTCACAAGCCAGGCCTCCATCCTCTGCACTGCTCTCAACGTTCTTACCTTCCAAGTTCCCACAGAGCGTCCCACAGAGCTCTTAACACTTCATGGTTCTTCTAGCCCAAAGTTCCAAAGTCTTCCCACAATCCTCCCAAAAACATGGTCATGTCTGTCACAGCAACACCCCACTCCTGGTACCAATTTGTCTNAGGGTTTCTCTGTGTAACAGGCTGTTCTGGAACTTTTGTAGACCAGGCTGGCCTAGAACTCACAGATATCCACCTGCCTCTGTACCCTGAGTGCTGGGATTAAAGGTGCCTGGCTGCTGGTCTCTTCTTTTTTATTTTTGTTTTTATTTTTAAAGTTTTTTTGAAAAATTATCTTTTTAAATTTAAAAACTTTTTTTTTCATTTTACATACCAATCCCAGTTTCCCCTCCCTCCCTCCCTCCTCCTGCTCCTCCCCCCCCACCTCCCATCTACTCCTCAGAGAGGGTAAGGCCTCCCATGGGGAGTTAACAAAGTCTGGCACATCAAGTTGAGGCAGGACCAAGGCCTTCCCCCTGTATCTAGGCTGAGCAAGGTATCCTTCCATAAGGAATGGGCTCCAAAAACCCAGTTCATGCACTAGGGATAAATCCTGGTCCTACTGCCAGTGGCCCCACAAACTGCCCAAGCCATAGAACTGTCACCCACATTCAGAGGGCCTAGTTCAGTCCTGTGCAGGTTCCCCAGCTGTCAGTCCAAAGTCAATGAGCTCCTACTAGCTCATGCTGGTTTCTTCTTAATTTCTTAGCCCAGCACCAAATATCCCAGCCAAACAAAGTTTTGATTTAGTAATTCAGGTATCTTGTTAATCACAAGTGATTCTTCAGCTCCAGCTAACTAGAACCACAGAATCTTAATTTAAAATAACAAATGGCCCTGACAGAGTCTTTAAACTTCCCTCTGAAACTTCACAAGCCAGGCCTCCATCCTCTGCACTGCTCTCAACGTTCTTACCTTCCAAGTTCCCACAGAGCGTCCCACAGAGCTCTTAACACTTCATGGTTCTTCTAGCCCAAAGTTCCAAAGTCTTCCCACAATCCTCCCAAAAACATGGTCATGTCTGTCACAGCAACACCCCACTCCTGGTACCAATTTGTCTTAGTTAGGATTTCTTTTTTTAAGATTTACTTATTTATTATATATACAGTGTTCTGCCTGCATGTATGACTACAAGCCAGAAGAGGGCGCCAGACCTCATTACAGATGGCTGTGAGCCACCATGTGGTTGCTGGGAATTAAACTCAGGACCTTTCGAAGAGCAGACAGTGCTCTTAACCGCTGAGCCATCTTTCCAGCCCTTAGTTATGTTTTCTATTGCTGTGACAAAACACCATAACCAAAAAGCAAGTTGGGGAGAAAAGGTTTATTTGGCTTACATTTACAGATCATACTCTATCATCGGAGGAAGTCAGAAACAGAAGCTTCTTACTGGCTTGCTCAGCCTGCCTTCTTCTTACAGAACCCAGGACCACCAGCTGAGGGATGGTACCACCCACCCTAAGCTGGGTCCTCCCACATTGATCACTAACTGAGAAAAATGCCTTACAGCTGGATTTCATGGAGGCATTTTCTCAGTTGAGGCTCGTTCCTCTCTGATGACTCTAGCTTGCGTCAAGTTGATACACAAACCCGAGCCAGTACAACATGCCAGTCATTTCCCAACCTATAGAACAGCCAATGTGAACTCCCAGAAACTATGGCCTCTGGGTGTGACACAATGCTATCATTCTGCTGAGCACATCTGACTACAGCAGAGGCTCTGTACAGGTAGGGACAGAGGAACCCAAAAGTCTTTGTATCTTCTACCCACTTTTTTTGCAAACCTAAAAAAGGTCTTAAAAACTAAAGGCTGGTTTTATAAGCTGAGTACAAATTACAACACAACAAAATTAAGCCAGTCTGCCTGTTGGAATGCCCTGTTTCTGTAAATAGAATCCCAATTGAATACCTAGGAATGGCCCTTTCAAACTCGTCCTTTCCGAACCCGCCCCCCCAGTCATTGTTTCCAAACAAATCTGTAACCCATCTGCTTCCCTTCATCACGTCCCAACAGTCTCAGGACATGTATCACAGCACACTCAGAGTTCTACTGTTCACAAAGCAAAGCTGGAAATGAGAGGTCACACGAGAAGACACATTGCAGCACAGCCTAGGTCTCAGAGTTGACGGAGAGCAAGTTAGACGAGTTGCAGCAGACGGACCCAGGGATTTCAAATTTACTTCCTAGATTTTTTTAAGTATTTGTTTTGTTTTGCTTTGTTTTTCAAAACAGGCTCTCACTATGTAACTAGACCTGGCTTTCCTGGAACTCACTACACTGACCAAACTGGCCTTGAAATCAAAGAGGTCCACCACCAGCTTCTGTCTCCCAAGTTCTGGGACTAAAGGCATATGCTGCTACACCCGCACTATTTGTTTGATTTCTTAATGAAGCAGATTTGGAGTTCACAGAAGGATGTTTTTAACATACATTTTAAGCACTGGGGTGTACTGTTATTTCATTTGTATTTTAATAAATAAAGCTTGCCTGAAGATCAGAGAGTAAAACAGCCTCCCCAAATCAGCCTTACTGACCAGGCAGTGGTGACACACACCTTTAATCCCACTTCAACACCACAGAGCAGCGGTTCCCAACCTTCCTAATACAGCGGTCCTTTAATATAGTCCCTCATGTTCTGGTGACCCCAAGCACAAAATTATTTCATTGCTACTTTATAACTATAATTTTGCTACTGTTATGAATCATAATGTAAGTATGTGACATACAGGATATCTGATGTGTGACCCTTAAAGGGGTGGCAAACCTACAGGTTGAGAACTGCTGCCTTAAAATATCACAGATTTGAACCAATAAAGGGAAAGTAGCAGAGTGTAGAGGACTTTAAATAATCAACTTAAGCCAAAGCAAGGCAGATGAAGCTTTTCTCTCTTACGCGGATCCAGAAGTTAAGCTCGGATTCTCCAGGGGTCCGTGGTTCTTTGTTCATCAGACAACATAAGCACCATATTAGAAATTTTTGGCTTTCATCTGCAGAAAATAAAACTAAAATGAGTATATTTTATCAAAAAGGAAAAACCTTAAGAACATGCTTAGGAAAACCTCAAAGCACCAAGCTTGGCATTGGCTTTTCTTCTTGTGGGTTCAGCTCACTGTCCAGCTCTTGTGTGGTCAACTCTTTCTGAGACAGCAGCAGTTTTTAGAGCCAAATAAGAACGATGGAAGTGCTGAATGTGCTGGGCACTTCAAGATATTTCTAATTTCACATTTAAAACATCAGTAATGTCAGTGTCTTTAAAGCAAAATAACTACTTTCTGTTTCTGGTGACCAAACCTGTTCCAGGTAGAGACTTAGAGCACAACTAGTGAACAAAAATTAAAGCTGCAATCGGAAGTTGTTAGCATACAAGCCACACAGAGCAATGCAGACCTTGTGATGGAGAGAGGGGAGGGAGACAGCCCCAGCCCCTGCAGTGTCTTAGACACACAGAGCTCACCTTCCAGCCTCCTACAGCCTGTAGTGCTTCCAATGGCTTTGTTATCAAAGGGACAAGGACAGGACAAACTACAGGAAAGCTCCTCTACGTTCATAGGGAGCACCTATCCCTTCATAATTTTTAGATCTATTTTTCCTCCAGAGACAATCCTTGAGTTTACACTTTCTCAGTAACTAATAGCTCTGAATAAACACACCAGGGTCATTCTGAGACATTAATTTTCCCCTATGAGCATAAATAAAGCACCAAGAGGTATAGTCTTGCCTGACACACATTCATTTCCAGACTTGTAACTTTCAAAGAATTCTCCAGGCCGAACTGATACCTCTGAGTGAGATGTGACTGCTGCACTTGACCTGGTGTAAATACTAATTCACGAGTCACAGACATTCCAACAACATGCTTTACTATGGAGAAAAGGAGGATGTACTGGGGGCAATTTCAAAAAGGGAGGCAGGAAAATGGAGTTAGTTTATGGAGCTTAAACTTCAAAGAATCAAAAGAGGGGTGGTACCATCAGGATGTGGAATAATCCTCCACACAAGTTCACATGTCTATTTTCCTCTCACAATGAAATGACACACTTGGTACACACCTCTGACTAATGAGCACACAGCTCACTTTGCTTAGCTGGCTCGCAGACATAAATCAGCCCCTGCTGCTCACATGGGGACCACTAGTACCCCATACAGGGAATGGCATCCAGGAGCTTCCTCCCCAGAGGCACCACGGTTGGAACTGGGATTTCCATAGGAAACTGCTAAGGATCCGCCAGGACTCACCGGCAGATCTTGGCACTAATCTGAATTCTGAAGATGAGTGAAAGGAAAATGAAATGCGCCAACCTACAGCTGCTGTCTAATCGCTCACTTTCTGGTGTCTTGAACTAAAATTCCAAATGCAGGCTACACTCTACACTTTAATCCTCAGTGGAAAGGCACGAAACAGCATTTTTCTGAGATGATAAAGATGACTTTAAGCTGCTAAATTGTGGTTATTGTTACAGGAACAGAAGTTCACAGTGAGGATGGGAGGCTATTGCTCTTAGCCTGAATCTGCTGGCACTGAGAACGAGAGCCTCAGGCTACAGGAGAGGCAGCCGTGCACAGAGCAGAGCCATCTCTAGATCCTTCCTCTTCTCACCCTGACCGAATGGCTCTTCCGTCAGCTTTGGGTTCTGATCTTTGTGGCAAGGTTGTTTGGGGTCTATTGTTCTTTCCTTATCTTGATGGTGGTGGTAGAGTAACAAGGTCTTACCACACAGCCCGCCTCAGTCCATCCCAAGTATACTTTTACTACTTTTCATATGAAAATTTGATATTATAAGACAGAAAACAACTCTCTCCAGAAAGTGTCCAACTAGCTGAACAATAAATAGTCAAGTGAAAACTGTGGTCTTAAGTTCAAAAGGTAGCACAGGTGTTGAAACAGCAAGGACAGGATGGGATGAGATGAGTCTCTTTTGGTCACTGCACACCAGCAGCTAGGAAACCAGTCTGAGCTGTAACTCTGAACTGCATATACAAATAAAGTCTTTCATGGGATGTACTTAACTGTGTACCTGTGTACCTATCTACGCAAATGTGTGCATATCCATGCATTATACTTAAATACACATACATATGTACGTATGTCAGAGATACTCAGAAACTGGCCTGGCTCCAGTGTATGAACTCAGAAGCGCACATGCGGCTCTGGAAAGTAAATACAGCACCAGCTCACGAGCTTTCCACCTTAGATCAACAACCTGACTGAGGGAAGAAGAAAAAAATATAGGGGGAGCTTTTCATCTCCCTTTTCCTAGCACCCCACAAAGGTGGGGATGGAACGAGTGAGACTGAATGAGCACCTCAAGCACCAGTGTGTGCTCAAAGACCCAAGGAAGCGAGCCCACCTAGTTCATGGCTCTCACATGATAGGTCAGATTAGTCTTTTACTTAAAAAAAAGGATAAAAAAATTACATCTGCTAATAATTAATTACATTCTGTAATATTACATCTGTAATAAATAATTACATTCTGCTAAGGCAGAAGACCTTCAAAGGGCTCATCTACAGGAACTTCAGCATCCTCTACCAGGCTCGAGGATGACACTGCTCCCAGGCCCAGACAGTGGGAGAAGACGCTGGAAACCACGGGCAAATGAAGAGAGGGCAGCCCAGCCTCAGCAGTTCCAGGAGGGCCAAGAGGCAAAGGGAATACAATGCACAACACAGGCCCACACTGGCGTTCAGACAGCACCTCTGCGATGGCATGCTATACTTGAGGAAGACGAAACTGGAAACAAGGTTGGAGAGGTGAAGTCATACTGCACCTAAAGTATCCCCAAATTCTCTCAACCTTGGCTAAAACCACATTACTCTTAATGGCAAAGCTATAGCAGGACTCCAACTCTTAACAATGGCCTCACAATGTGGGCAGCAATACATGAGTTAACATGGACCTATGAAACAATTAACTAGGTATCATTAGCATCAAGTTTACTTGTGGAGAATTTAAAATGAGACGATGAAAGTAACTACAGTCATTTTAAATTTAAGCACTGGTGTTTAAACCTCTACTGTAAGGATCCTTGCTGTCCTACAGTACACAGGCATGAGCCTATGTGCACACGCATGTCTATTTGCCTGTAACACACAGAAGCACAGGATGATGCATACACATGGTGAGCTGCCCCACGGAAACATGAAAGAGGTTACAATTTATATCTCTGTGCTTTGTGAGAAGCAGAGAGAGTAAAATTGTCATTAGGTGTTGGTGTGTTGAGACTCTTACCATAAGCTAAGATGAGAGGATTCCAACAAGTTTTTGCCAACAGCTGACCAATTTTGGGGAACCTTTCCAGGATTGCCCTAGAATCCTATAAAAACAACAACCACATGTTTTGATAGTTAAAACACACTATGCAAATCAACTGAGCAACACAATTTCTCAAAGGAGCCTTAGTGTTCCTGTACATCCTATTCTAGAAAATGCACAGAAAGAGATTAGAGAAAAGCTCTCTGTAAGAAATTCAAAGATTATCTTGTACTTCATCCTTAAAAACTCAGTATGATGTAATCAGGTCGTTTCAATTTTGCAAGAACATTTATTGCATTTTGCTCAAGCAATAATCAGGAAAGACTATTTTTTGGTTGTTGGTGTTTGAGACAGGGTCTCCTACACAGCCCTGGCTGTCCTGGAACTCACATGCTGGCCTCAAACTCAGAGATCTGCCTGCCTCTCCCTCCCAAGTGTTGGGATTGCCCAACCTAGGAAAGACTACTTCATTTAACACAACACACTGAAGAAGAGCAGCCCTGGTGATTAACAACCATGGAACCCTAGCTCTTCGAACTATAAGCTTCAGTGAGTACAAGAAAGACCCCTCATTCAGCTTTTGCAAAGGAAGGAAAGTGGCTGAGGCCCTAAGACTCACATCTTCGTGTGTCACAGCCATGATTGTTACATGTTAAATGACATCATATTTCAGCTACAACAGTCCAACCTCTGAGATGATAAAATCATCAACCAAACAGAAACAGCATAAAATAAAGCACAGTTTTGGTGCACAGCTGTAGCTTCCCCTGTATCTTCCTGCACTCTTCCACCTTCTATGATGTTTAGACCACACAACCTCATGTGCAGGGAAGCCAAGGCCTCCAATGAAGGAGACGCTATAGGTATCTAGGCCAGGAAGCAAACCTCGAAGAAATGAGAATGAAAACTTTCTTCAGACTGATTTCATCAACCTGGGTCAGATCTGGGGAGTCTGATGCCAGGCGGGTCATGTCAGCACATTTAAAACAGTACAATTTGGGGAAAAGTTTCCAGGAAATAATCATTTCCATCCCAGGTTTCCAGACAACAATCATTCTAATTCCAGGTGCACTCTAAAGCTTAAGGTGTGACTACTTAGAAAGTCCTCTACAAAGTCCATGTGACAAGGGTGGGTTCTACAGCTAAATGGCTGAGAATCTAATGGTCTCTGACTGCAACAGCACAGAGGTCAGCAGGCCATAAAGTACATGTGACATCACCCCTAAGGATAGATTAACTGAGAGCCAGGGTGGAAGAGTCTGGCATAAACATTCTGGGGGGTTGGGAGAGTCTCTGTAGCAAAAGGTGTGTGAGGTTTGCCACCACAGAGAGCAAAAAGGTCACCAGATCATTAACAACATCCACTTCTAGACGTCTAGGCAGGAAGACGGGTATTTTATCTCCTCCGCTGAGGAGAGGCTCCTGCATGTCTAACGTTCCTGGTTTCCCTAGTGATCTGTGGCGCAAGGACCTTTGTGGCCCTCACAGCCCCATGATGCAGCAGGAAGTTCCTCAACATGGTCCCCGCACCAGGGCTGAGCCTAGACTTTCTGAGACTGCATTAAGGTCAAGTTACATAAATCTTACTAACAAAAACAAAAACAAATAAACAAAAAACAGTTTAAAAATTAGTATCACTTGTCCCAGATAACCTTCCTTTCTAATTTCTGGAGATATATAAACTCATTCTCATTACCTACAGAATAATCCATAGAAATTTGTTATTCAAATTTCTCACTTGCTTCTTTGATGAACAAAAAGTACTAAATGAAAGTACACATGCTAAATAACAATTACTTTCATCTTCTAATTTAAAAATATGAATAATGTATGAAATATTAATATGCTTATAACATGAAAACATGGCTCTCAGCTGGAAGGTGGTAGTGCATGCTTTAGTACCAGCACTCAGGAGACAGAGGCAGACAAATCGCTGTGAGTTCGCGGCCAGCCTGGTCTACACAGCCAGTAATAGGACAGCCAAGTCCACACAGAGAAACCCTGCCTCAAAAATATCTAACACAGTAAACATAAGCAATTTATGTCAATAGGAAGATAAATGGAAATATTAACAATAAATTACATAAGATACTCAGAAATTTATTTGAAAGGATCTCTTAAAATATTTGTTAAAAGAGATCTTAATATCTTAATAGTAAGAAATCAATACTAAACAGGATAGGAGCACCTCCTTGAAAGCAGAGCTGAACAAAGGGCAAACAGCTCAGCAACCCCTGGAAAGTTTGAAGGGCAACAGGACAAACCCCATTTACTACCTACAGGAAGAATCCAAGTCTTATAATCTACAACAATTAGGTTGGGATTAGGATACAGTTTTACGATAGAGGGCTGGCCTAACATGTGGAAGGTTCTAGGCTCAATCCCAAATACTGCAAGAATGAACAGACTGATTATTAGTTAATTAATATAAATAAATTTCTTGGCCAGGCAGTCTCAAATAGCGAAGAAAGAAAATTTCATTTTACCCAGAAGGTATGAAAACAGCTCTTGTGTGCAGCACCTATCAATAATTTGTTAAGTTCAGTTAGCATTCTTGCTTGGGGAGTCCCTAATGTCACAGGATACTTACCATCTCTTTCAAGATTTCATACATCTGCTTCAGGAACTCCTGGAACCGGGACAGGTGAAGACAGGTGTCCTGCTGGGTTTCCTTGGAGGAGGCCTGTTCCCATACAGAAAGCTTCTGCAGCCAAAACTGATAGTCTGGAGCAAGGTCTGCAGCATCTGGAGACATCTCTAGGCGGAGACCAGCGACACCCCTCACAGCAGCCTGCCAAGGAGCACAGGAAATGGTGAGGTCTTCCGAGAGGAACAGATGGAACACTTAGGACAGGCTCCTCCATCAGCACACTCGCAACCCACCGAGGCTGAAGGACGGCCGATTATGAGATTCAAACGGCCTGCTCGGGATGCTGGAGTCCTCTCTGAGTCATTTTAAATGTGTCAGCCAGCTGTAGCTCAGATTTTAACATCTGAACCTTTACCATGGGTAATGCCATTACTAAAAGTCATACACTTCCACAGCAACAAACTGTGGACAAAGGCACAGCTGAGAATATTTTACATCTTCTTAAGATTGAGCTATCTTTAAATGCCTTAAATGTGAAGTTCTTTTGTGTATTCTGGATGAGAAATCAGAAACATCCCCGGGTATCAACCAACAGTCTGTGCCTGAAAATGCTTCTGCTATCCCGATGCTTTTATGCTTGCTTGGCTTCTCATTTAGGTGTAAAAGAACATGATGCAGTACCAACTAATGAACTTTCTTCCCAGCTCCTCTTCACCTCTCAGGGAAGAGAAAAAGGGTAAAGTAATGTATTCCTCATGCATCACTTTAAGCAATCTGCTTAATTAAATACTGCTCTAGGAAGGCTGGAGTTGCCCAGTGGTTAGTGTGAGCTGTGCAGGCTGCGGACAAGGTTCCTGGCCTGTGTCTGTATCTCCAGACAGATCCTTAGAACTCATTGGCCACCTAACTTACCCAGTTACCTGGGGGGCACCAGGTTCACTGAGAGATCCTAAGTCAAAAAGTTAATGTGCAGAAGAATGGATAAAGAATATGTGGTACATTATACAATGGAGTATTACACAGCAGAAAAAAATAACATCTTGAACTTTGCGGGCAAATGGATGGATCTAGAAAACATCATATTGAATGAGTTAACCCAGACCCAGAAAGTCAAATCTTTTAGACATAAAGTAAAGAAAACCAACCTACAGTTCACAATCCTAGAGAACCTAGACAACAATGAGGACCCCAAGAGAGACATACATAGATCTAATCTATATGGGAAGTAGAAAAAGACAAGATCTCCTGAGTAAATTGGGAGTGTGGGAACCATGGGTGAGGGTAGAAGGGAGGAGGAGGAAGGTGGGGAGCGGAGAAAATAGACAGCTCCATAAAAACTTAAAGTAAAAGAGAAAATGGTCCTGAGGTTACATTCCTAAGAGACATCTGCTGTACTGTTTAGAGGAGAGGGCTGTGATGCCAGTCTCACCGTACTCCAAAACATGCACGAGAGCAAAAAGGAGAGTGGGGGAGAGACAAAATATTAGCAAGGGATGAATTTGCGCATATGGAATTTTATTTTGCCATTCTAGTAAAATTTCTAAAATTTAGAAAGTCAAAATAAAGTATCAAGAGGAGAAAAATTAATGTGCATATGTGCATGGCCACTCTCAATCTCCATAGGCACACAAAGGTGTGTATGTACCTATACATATGTGCACATCCACATATACACCACACGCATGAAAATAAGTTAATATTTAAAGGTAAAAATAAATTTTTAAAAGCACTGCCTTATATGTAAAACCCATTCACAAGAATCCATATTTTCATAAAACATAACACATTATATCCTAGTCAGTAGACTCATTAAAGGACAGAAAATAAATCTCCTAAGTCTGACTTCTTGCCCCTGAAATAAATGTAAGAAAACGCAACAGGAGTCTACCGGCCTCCTCAAAGGAGAAGCTAGAACAGTGGACAGCAGGGGCCCCTCTAGTCCAGTGCCAAGTGCTCCTGTGGAGAAGAGCAGGTCTTGTGTTTCCCTGGGACAGGGCACATGCACTAGGACAGGGACTGCACTCACAACAGTAAAGGCTGCAGTCAACCTCAGCACCAATGACTGTAAGATGCTGCTACTAGGTGCCATCCTTTAAAGGAAAATGGCCCTCCTCCTCCTGAGCAGGACAGCAAAAGACACTGAATGTGACAAACCCCAGAGACTCCGATGGGGAGATGGCAGTTGCCATGTGGCATTTACAGTTTTGAGCAATCAACCAAAGAGGAACCCAACAGAAAGCTAACAGGAGACACATGCACACTAACCAAAGGACACTAAGAAGCCAAAGCGGGGAGTGGCCAAGCCTAGACTTCAGATTACCCTAATGGCTGTTTCCAGTCCCTCAAGAAACAGGAGGCCAAGCTCTGCCCAACAGAGGAGAAAAAAAGTTCAAGATCAGGCCACACAAATCCCACCAATCCCAGGTCATCCTGGGAAGCTCCACCCCACTCCCCAAGGAACCATATATAAAGGCTGCCTCTAGCTCAGTTCTACAGTTTCTCACCCCAGCAGAGGTTGCTGCCCTCTATGTCTTTCCAAAAGAATTTCATGTGAGGTTTGTTGGGCAGTGTGACTCTGTAGTATTTTTTGGTCCCCAACTGTCAGGACCTCTCAGAGCTGAAGCTCTTGCACTGGGAACCCTTCGCCTCAGAGCTGCAGCTCTTATGTCTCCTTTCACTGTCCTCAATGAAATCAGCTACAAAACCCTATCTGCAAAAACCAAACTCTGCGGGCCCTGCCCTCTCATTCTCAGGCTTCCCTTTCCTCTGCTCCCCGCACAGCCAGACCAGGTTGCACACAAGCTCTGGAATATAACAACCCCTCCAGGCTTCGGATCTCTCCCTGATGGCTTGACAGCTCTTCCACAGTGAAAGTGTTCTTAAGCATTTATTCATTCACTCAGTTACAGACTCCTTTAGCAGTAAATCAATTCTCTGCCTTCCCAGAACTAAACATGGTTGACAAACACTCAACACATTATCAAATAAACAAGCAATAATTCTCTGGTAGTTTTCAAAGTACAGTTTTAAGATAGATATCACAGCAAAATTGCTTCTTCAAATAATTTAGTTTTCAAAATATAAGACAAGACCTCCAAAAAATGAAAATATCAAAGAATTTTTAGTTACCTTGGTAAAGTGAACATACACATGCACTTCACCATGCTCTGGGCCATGTATGAATTGCTTTATGCATGTGAACTAAGTTCTCAGAGGCACAAAGAGATTACATCATTACCCAAAGCTAGATAATATAAAATCCCAGAAGAGATTTCTAGGAAAGGATAGAGCCCAAACAGTGTGATCTCAACCCAGAAGCAGCTCCAAAGGTTGTACTATTGTGTATTAATCAGGGTTCTCTGGAGGGACAGAACTTATAGACTGTGTGTGTGCGCGTGCGTGCGTGTGTGCGTGCGTGCGTGCGTGCGTGCGTGTGTGTGTGTGTGT
>LOEQ01000785.1:220363-231860 GCA_001685075.1 Bramus lutescens | reverse complement strand
GGAGGGGGGAATTGGGAGGAGGGGAGGAGATGGAAATTTTTAATAATAATAATAGTAATAATAATAATAAATCTAAAAAAAAGGCCACTCAAAGATTCTCTCAGAGCCATTTGCTATTCTGAGTTGCGAATCTGTGGTTCTGGTCAGCTGGGGATGAAGAATCAGCTGTATTAACAAGAGACCTGAACCACTGAAGTGAAACCTTGGCTTTGCAATTGATGCTGGTTAGCTGGGGCTGAGAAACTAGGGGTGATGGAAAACAGGCCAGGCTCACTGAAGTCAAGTCTTCTGGGAAGTTTTCCTCAGTGTCGCACACAGAAGCTGTGTTTCAGAGGTAGCCAACGTTGTACCTTGGAGAGTGGGGTCTGCCAAAGTCCAGAAGACAAGTTATGTGTGTTGCAGAGGGTTGAGTCAGAGAGGTGGCCCAAGTCCCTCAGGGACCGCATAAGACTGAGTGAATCCCAGATATTGGACATTGAGTTTTTTCTACTGTTGGAGTTTGGTGTTACTTCATTCAGACTGTGACTATGCCCTGGTTCTTCTCTAAGTTAGAAAGTATTTCATTTTCATTTTTATAGGAGCCCATAATTGAGATACTGAACTTTTTAAAACAGACTTTGAATTTTTAAAGAGACTGTATATTTTAAAGAGAATGATTTTTAAATGGGTTTGAATTTAAAAAGACTGGGGGACCTAAAGTTATTTGTGTTTTATATTGTGATATTAATATTAACTTTCTATCTTGGAGACGGATGAAAAAGGAAAGGTTCTAATTGAAAAGTGATGTGTTTGTGTGTCAAGTTGACAAGGGGTAAGTTATGCTGGGTGGTTTTATGTCAACTTGACACAAGCTAGAGTATTCAGAGAGGAAGGAGCTTTAATTGAGAAAATACCTCCCTAACATCAGGCTGTAAAGCTTGTAGGACATTTTCTTAATTAATGATTGATGAGGGAGGGCCCTGGTAATTGTGGGTGGGGTCACCTCCAGGCTGGTAGTCCTGGGCTCTATAAAAAATCAGGCTGAACAAGCCTTGTGCAGCAAGCCAGCAAGCAGCACTCCTCAGTGGCCTCTTTAAGTACCTGCCATGCTTGAGTCTCTGAAGTGGGAGGTCCTTCTGTGTATGTGTTGCTTTTATTGGTTAATGAATAAAGCTGCTTTGGCCTATGGCAGAGCAGAATATAGCCAGGCTGGAAGGGATACAGAGAGAGTAGGCGGAGTTGGGGAGATGCCATGTAGCTGCTGAAGGAGGATGCCAAAAATTTACCAGTAGGCCACAATCTCGTGGCAATACACAGATGAATGGAAATGGGTTAATGTAAGATGTAAGGGGTAGCTAGAAACATGCCTAACCTATCGGCCAAGCAGTGTTGTAATTAATATAGTTTCTTTGTGATTATTTGGGTCTGGGCATCCAGAAAACAAATAAGCAGTCTCCATTTACAAATGGCACCCAACGTGGGGCTTGAACCCAGGACCCTGAGAGTCTCTGTTAACACCTGTTCTTCAACTCTTTTGACGACAAACTACCATATGGAAGTATGAGTGAAATAAACCCTTTCCTCTCTATCTTGCTTTTGGTCATGGTGCAGTAATAACCCTAATCAAGACACCAGCACCCACAAGGTGACTCACAACTGCCTATAACTTCAGTTCCAGGGATCCAACACCTTCTTCTGACCTACATGGGTGTTGAATGCACATGCACACATTCATACACTCAGGAAAACCATACATATAAAATAAGCAAATCCTTTGAAAGTTAACTAGTCACTGACACAGGTTCGTGGGAATATATCCATCCAATACGAGTTTTATGAGAGCAATTAGAAAAGCATACCAAAAGTCCTAAAATGTTTACATTCTGTAGCAATTAATCCATTTCTGGGAATTTAATAAAAGGAAATAACCAGAGATGCACAAAGTTACTGATATAAAGAAAGATTAATTACGTACTTGCACTTAGTAAATGAGTAAATGAGTTACAATACAGTTATGTAAAAGGACATGGGCCACTGGTCCCATTTTAGAGGAATACAGTTTAGAGGAATGGAAAACTGCTTGTCTAAATTAAAGGTTATAAAATAATACACACATCATGACTGCCATTTTATTCTGTATACATAAATATGTGCATGTACAACCAAACCTGCTATGGCTATTTTATGCTCTCACTAACTTCTAAATCTCCTATGGTAACCACAACACTATTTCTGTTCCCAGTCCAGTGTGGTTTATGCAGCCAGGGAATGACATCAAGAGTTGGCCTCTAGCCTCCACATGTATGTACAAACATGTACACACTCACCTGTACACACAAACACACACATAGAAAAGTACAGTCAATTAGAAAACTTATAATCTGATGAGCTAAAGAAATGCAAAAAAATCAAACAATAATATATGACAATGCTATAAGAGCCAAGCACAGAGAGCTGAGGAGCCTGGGAAGGTCATTACTACTCACACACAGATAAGGAAACACACACCAGACTCTCAGCCATGCCATGCACATTTCTCAGTGCAGAGGCATGTGGAGGCCCAAAAATGTGAGCCTACTTCCATCTTGACCAAAGGTCAGAGAGTTGGAATTTACTTTATTCCTTCAATATTATTATCTGTTTCTACCTCAAAGGCCCACCTAGATTTAGATAAGAGAGTTCTGCTCTCTCATCTCTCAAGGTTATTGTCAACATGTATGGCTAATACCCAGACCTTTTTCAGGAATAGAGAAGTAGATATGTTTCTATCCCAAACAAAAGTCTAAGGATCCAACTAAGTTCCTACTCCCTTAAGGAGATAACTAACAATGGATTCCACCCAGGGAGTAGTGTGCCTACAGAATGTTTTGGTCTAGGGTATGAGCATGACTTGTCTTGTTCTAGCAACAAAATGTTTACCTGAGAATGTAGTCTGCAACCTCCAATTGGTATGTTCATTTCCTTATATCATGTTAATGCAGTTTTTTATCTTACTCCTACCTTTTGGGGTCAGAGGTATTTTAAGCAATTGGAAATTAAATGGGGGCAATTTCAGTACTCACTAGAATTCCCTCCCAGTTCTATCCTATGCTTCAGTTTTATTATTTTCACTCACATATTGGTGCCCTTTACTAACTCTTCTGATCCCCATGCCCCTACACAGGTAAGTGGTATCTTTGTCGAAGTTGGTCTCCAATGGAGGCTTGATGGCACAGTGCAGAACTGGACACTTGCTGCTGGCTTATCAGTACAGCTACCTCCTAACTGCTTCACACAGAAAATAGAGAACACAGTTCCTCTGACCTTCACTCCTATGCTGTGGTACAAATGCACACACTAAACATCTTTTTAAAGAATGGTATCACCTCATTCTTTATAACTGTGTCAGAGGCTGGAGAGATGACTCCGTGGTTTAGAACACTGGGTGCTCTTGTTAGAGCGCCTGCCCACCTAATTGGTGCATACAGCCAGTATATATGGTTAACGCTAAGATATTTAATGACTGCTCTCCATGCCTGAGTGCATCTTTCTGCATGCCTTTCTCCTAACTTTCCTGCTTATAGTCTTTATTAAAAACATCCTTAGTAAAACCCAACTCCTCTATAACATTAAGGGAACATCTTAGGTTACCAGAGGTAATAGCATGGAACTGTATCTCTGTCCCTCACCACCTATAAGGCCCCCACTCTCCCAAGTTCAACCTATAATTGCTTTTTTTATTTTATGTGTAAGCATGTTCTTACAACATGTGTGTATGTGCACCTACCATGTACCTGGCACCTAAGGAGATCAGAAGGAGCGGACATCAGACATCCTAGAACTGGAGTTATGGATGGCTGTGAACGACTTCCTGGGGACTGAGAATTGATCTGTAGTCCTCTGCAAGAGCAAGTGCTTTTAACCACTGAGCCATCTCTCCAGATCCTCATAATTTCTCTTAAAGGATTCCAAACCTTCTTGTTCAGTAGCACAGATTCAAGTTCTCACTTCCCAACAAGCTGTACTAGGATAGGGATTTCTAACACAAAAATAAAATGTTTAGCATTTAAAATTAATAAATCCTAGATCAAAGAGGCCACCTCTGTAGAGGAGGATCACCCATATCTTATATCTAGTACCCTTTTTAAACTGATAAAAGCCTATCCTGTCTAAAAACCCTATCATTTAACAGGAGAGCGGGACGCTGGGATTGGCCTCCTAACTTACTGCCTTATATCCTATCTAATGCCTTCACTAATCTTCTAAACCCAAATACCCCATCCTCTGAAGCTCAGAGACCTCCCACCCACTGTAGCCTTAAATACAAGGAGTTGCCTTTGTTCTGTGGGCTGCTGCTGCTCTGCCTACACCAACGTCCGTCTCATCTGAAATGCATCTCCAGTGTACCTCGCTAATGAACCTGGAAAGAAATTATTCAAAACAATGGACAGCACAAAAGCTCCTTTTCAACTAAAATCACCCTTACTCTCTGCAAAGCAGGTTGTTTGAGCAACAATAACTTGCTAATAATTACAACTCTGCTGTTGTATTATAGTATTTTAGACATTATTAGGCCGTACAAGGAAAATGCTGTGCCTGCTCTAGCAGGTGCAGTAACTACTTGCTTCACTAGATGTTCATGGGTGTAAATTACACACCTACAAGTTTTGTCTCCTCAAATACCTGTGAACCAACCAAAGTCAGAAAGAAAAGGAAAATTGTGGGCATGTGGAAGAGCCAAGGAAAGCAGGACAGCGTCTCCCAGAGTCTAGTTGAAGCCTCTTGCCTCTTGTCAGTTAAAGAGAGAGGACTCCAAAACACTCACAAATATATGTCTTGTTAGTGCTGGGGGAGGGTGTAGGTCAGAGGACAACACTCACAAATACATGTCTTGTTAGTGCTGGGGGAGGGTGGGACAACTTTTGCAAGTTGGTTCCCTCCTTTCGCTGGGTACCAGAGATCAACGATCAACTAAGGTTATCAGGCTTGTACAGCAAGCACCTTTACCTACCATCTTTTCTAACTCTGCTTCACACTGGCTCATCCTGAAATTCTCTCCTTCCAAGACACATACCTGAGGAACACAAGGCAGCACACCATAGAGCTGTAACTGCCCACGACAGCACAGCTGTCCATCACCAGATGAACGGACAAAGGAGCAGTGTATGGAAGCAACAGAACTTCATTCAGCTGTAAATGAGAATGAAAAATTTGCAGGAAAATGGATGGAGATGGAGGTCATGTTATGCAAATTAAGTTAAGACTCAGAAAGACGGTGTGTTTTCTCTCATATGAGGAACCTAGAATAAATTATATATGCATATCTATGTGTGTACAGCATGAAAACTGTATAGGGCGATGACAGGGACAGGAGGGCTAAAGGGAAGGGACAAGGACAAGAGAGGACAGTGGGACTTCTGTGGCGTCAAACCAGAAAAAAAGGATTATGTGAACAGGACCAGCAAGAAAAGGAGGGGGTGCAGGACAGGGTGAAAGGTGAACAGTAACAAAGGGTAAGGATACGTGTGCGTAAGAATGCATTACTCTGTACAGCAACTTTTAAAAAGATAAACTGAAAAACTTTACCTTTCATGTGAAAAAGAGAGGCAGCCTGAAATGAAATTATGAGAATGAATTACAATTAGTGATACACACACAGGACTGTAAGAACCTACTGTGAGAAGTTATGACTCAACAAATTAGATAATCACAGAAAATGAATAAACCCCCTAGAAACTCAATCTGTAAGACTGCATCGGGAAAAAGCAAAACAAAACTGCCAGAAAATCTAAGCAGACCAATAAAAGTAAAGAGATTGAATCAGTAAGCAAAAGATTCCCTTGTACTAGAAGGCTTTACTGGAAAATGTCAACTATTTAAAGAAGAGTTCACACCAATCCTCCCAACAGTATTCCAAAAACACAAAGAGGAAAGAACAATTCCAAGCTCATTTCTAAAGACCTAAACTGTCTGATGCAAAAGATAGACAAGAACATTTGAAGAAAATTACAGGCCAATATTCAGGATGAACTCAGAAATACAAAAATCCTCAAGTACAAACGGGGGGTGGGGGGATATGGCTCACAAGTTAAAAAGCATTGGTTGCTCTTGCAGAGAATCTGGATTCTGTTCCCAGCACCCATAAGGTGACTTCCAACTGTAATTCCAGCTCCAAGGGATTCAACACCTTCTTTTGGCCTCCACAGATACTGCATGCACATGGTACACAGACATACAGGGAAACAAACACTTATACACATAAAATAAAAATAAACCTTCAAAAGAAGATACTATCAAACAGAATTCAGTACTGCATCAAAAGGATTATATAGGGTGAATAAATGCATCCTAGATTCAATATCATCAAAACTATGAATGAAGCTCATCTTATCTAGGATGAAAAACAAAAACCATGTGATAATACTGATGGATGCAGAAGAGGCAACATCTTTTCGTAATGAAAACTGAACAGATAAGGTGTAGAAGGATTGAGCACCAACACACTGAAGGCTGTGTTTGACAAGATCCTAGTGATCATCACACCCAATAAAGAAAGATAAAAGCTTTCCTGTAAGACCAGGAACACAGCAAAGAGCCCAGTCTCGACACCTGTATTCAACAATTAGAAGAGAGAAAGAAACGAAAGGTATATGATTTAAAAGAAGTAAAAATGCCTCTATTTGCAAATGGCTCCCAAAAGCCTCCGAGAACTAAGAACTGATTCTGTAAGCTGTAAGGCATGAAGCTAATAGCCAAACAGCAGTATTTCTGTCCACGAGTAAGACCTAGTCACAAGAGTTGTCTAAATTTTATTTTCAATAGCTGAAAAATAACAGTTTAAATGAATTTAACTTATAAGGTGAGAAGTCTCTATACAGAATATGGTACAGTACTGATGCTGGATATTGAAGGAGAGACAGAATAAGCCATCCGGAACACTATGAAAATGTCCATGCTACACAAGGAAGTCTGCCGTTCAGTACAAGCACTTATCAAAATTTCATTTTTCACAAAAAATTATTTCAGAAAAATAAACAATCATAAAATTCATATTTAACCACAAAAGACCCTACAGAGCCAAACCAATCTTTTGGTTTTTTGTTTTTTTTTTAATACAGGGTCTCTTATATTAGTACAAGTGCTTATTGAAATTTCATTTTTCACAAAAAAATTATTTCAGAAAAAATAAATATCATAAAATTCATATTTAACCATAAAAGACCCTACAGAGCTAAACCAATCTTTGGCATTTTTTTTTTAAATACAGGTTCTCCTGTATAGTCCAGGCTGACCTTGAACTCCTGACTATACTGCTTCTGCCTTCCAAGTGCTGATCTTTCTCAGGCTAGCTATATAAACATGATCCTTTCTTGCTAATCTGAGCACCATCCCCCAGCTAGCCATGCTACCAAAGGCAAAAATTCATACTCCAGTGTATTATACTGTCAGACTATGCTGTACAAGTAGGCCTTTAACACATTTTCAACTTCTGATCATATTTTCAGCTTATAATGGGCTTACAGGACCATAATCCCATAATACATTAAAATGAGCTGTACCTAAGAGGTAGAACATGTAATATTTGATGTTCAGGTTGAACACAGTTTCAGAAAAGAACAGAGTGGAGTTAAGGATGTTACTTGGGTTCCTGATTAAGAAACCAGGTGCTTACAGAGGAACCGAGCAGAAACACACCAGGGTAGAAAGATAGCTGGAGACATGGCAAGTGCCAGACAGTGTGGAATCCAAATAAAAAAAAAAAATCCAGCTGAGCAGCGGGCTACATGGATACACATATAGAGATGCAGCTCAATCAAAAATATGATGAATAATTAGCAAATACAGGTTAGTCGTTAGTCATCTATAATGATCAAACTTGTAGTCCTGCTAGGTATATTTTCAAGGTTAAGCCTAGATTTGTTTAGCTCAAATATATTTAATAGATAATGGTCCTCAAAACTTGTCAGAGATCTGATGAATATGGCATTCAAAATGCTTAACAGAAAAAAGCTAACTATGACACAGACTCTCAGATCCTAGCAGTGACCCCGAGGTCTGCAGAGAAGATGACTCACCTGGATTATGATAACACCAACCACTGGGAAATACTTCCCCAATTCAGCCCCTACCACCAGGAGCTGGCTCAACTGTGGACAAGCAGGACACAGATGAGTTGATTGGCCCGCTCTGCCTAGACAAAGTAAGGTCAGACTCTCCCATGTTCCGCCTCCACAGAAAAGCTTCTCACCTTTTGGACCTGGCAGCTGAAGAGTGATATCCTGGTACCTCTGCCCCCAATGCCGTGGAGGAGGCACCTGGGATGGCCATCTAGGTAATGGAATAGTCTCTCTCATTGTAACTGATAATACATAGGCCATTTGGATTATACGTCCTGCGATAATTCATCCTTCTCAGATCTCTGATGGTACTGATGGCTAGGTTACTATAGCTTTGTCAGCTTGGAAGCAGTGGGCAACCAGATTATTCCCCAAGGCTCCAGCCACCTTGTTAGCTCATTTCATATGAACTTAAAAAATCAAGCCTTGCTTTTTCTAGAGCTACTAGGTATCCTGTTGAGAAAAGGTAGACAGGTTTGCCTTAGTTAGACAGGTTTGCCTTAGTTACAGGCTTCAGATGTAACTTTCCCTAAAGGAACATGGTCTGCAATGACTGCTCTCAGTAATAACCGCCATGTCTCTGGTAAATGATTAGATGGAAAGAAAAAGTGTTAAAGTTTATGCAAGTTTTAAGGGTCTAAGAAAATGTTCTAAGGAATATAAAGGTCTGAGGATGTGAGAGTCTGGGTAAATTCTGAGGGTCTAAGGTTTATGAAGGTCTGAGGATGTGAAAGCTTAAATAAGTTCTGAGGGTCTCAGAAAGTGACTTGATGTAAATGCAAGTTGTAAAGGTATAAACAAGAGATTTAAGGTATGGTAACATTTCAGATTTCTTTCCCTTTACAGTAGGATTTCCAAAGTTCAGAGTTTAACATTAATAGGGTTCTGATCAATTGATAGAGCAATGACTACTGACTGCTCAGTCACAAGCTCAAGATTTGAAATTTCCTTTGGTTGCCTTCTAAGTATAGACTTACAGGTGCTTTTCAATGGGCTAGTCATTTCTGTCCATCTATATCTAGCTCTCTGGACTTGGCTGACAGACACATTCAAGCATCAGCTGCTGACTATACCACACTCCAAAGGACTGCAAGCCCTGAACTTGCTGAAAGCTGATGTGAACCAATCCAACCTACATGAATGTCCCTGTTTCTTCAGCTGAGTCAGCAACCTTCTGATGAATGCCCCTTTTCCTGAATTCTCTCCTGCATCTGACTAGCATTCCAGCCTTCTTGGGCCCTAACTACAACATCCTAGTTTCAGTAAGAAGTAGTTACAGAAGAGAGTATGTTGCCCCTTGTCCCTCAACTCTAATGTTAGATCAAAAGGAAACTCCCTGGCATAGGGGTCTACTATAGTGCCTACTGGCATATCAGGAAAGGTGCTTGATAAAACCAGTCTACCAATCTATCAACAGGAAGATTTATTAGCTGAAACAGTTCTACAACATGACAGGGCACTCCACCTGCTCTATGTAAAACAGAGGTTATTGTATAGCCTGAAGAGAAAATTGTTGTTTCTATATAAACTACTTAGAAATCATTAAAAATGATCTGGCTGTACTCGGGGAAAATTGAAGAAAAAAATGATGAAATAAAAAAAACTGGTCCCCACTGACATTCCCAGGTTGCTTCTAAATAGTAACTCTGTAATCCATTACATGCTTTTGACCCTTCAGCTTCTGCTAACTGCTGTTGGCTCTGGCATCATTGATGCCTTAACTAAATGATAATTCCTGTTTGGGTACCATTAAGCTGATGGTTATTAGATCCCGATAAAAACAGGTGCTCATCACAGTCAGGATACAACTCAAGGGGGGAATGTGAAAGCCAAAGTTATATTTTAAGTTTTAATTACTATACCTTAGAGATCCATGAAACAAACAAAAAGGCTCTGATCTGCAAGCCCCTTGCCAAGGACAGATCCTGAAAAGCTGGAGGCTGTTGTTTATGGGAGACAACAAGCCACGCGTTTTTCATTCCCCTAAACAAGTTCGCTTGACCCATCTGCACTGGATGTGCTTGATCACAGGTGGGCAGGAGGTTCGCAGGCAGGAAATACATCAGGATGTGTGCTTGCCCCTGGTTGGACCTGATGGGAAATGCAATGAATTATGGGTTTTCCCTCTTAAACCCTTGCATGCTTGATTCTAGGCCATTTCCTGGGAACCTGGGTATAGACCTGGCTAGAGCCCTTCCACCTGGCCAGTATTTAACTAAAGCTTGTTTCAAATTTGGCTTTAAACTGTGGTAGTGATCTTATTATCGATTGGTTGGATTAACATCATGTCTTGCTGAGAGATAACAGCTAACATAAACACCCCCACACTCGAGAGCATTTTTAGTAAAAGCTAACCAAGGAGAGACACTGCACAAACCTGTCTTCCAGAAACAGCGACTTCTGAGCCCAGAATACTCCCAACTTAACCTTCCTTCAAATCAAAGTCACAAACAGGACATAAACACAATGCCCCTCTTCTCCTGGTAGCCTGCCCAGGTCCATGCCAGGCTGTCCTTTACCTCAAACTTTCTCCAGGGACTGGTGATTCTGCTCAGTCACAAACTCAGTCATCTGCCACCAGGGTGAGGACGTGAAAGCTTTGCTTTCAGAGACCAGGGAGATTCCACTCTCTAAGAGCAATGGTAAAGGAAACAGGTTCCTTATTGCCTCGTTCTAGATAAGATAATAGGACAGTTGTGTATTTATGCGCCCCTCCCTTCACCCTTCTAAGTCCCCATCCATTAAAATCCTCAATCACAAGATGCAGAGGAAGGAAAATCTGATAAGGTTAAGAGACTGGAAGAGTCTAGGGGAGTATAAATGGGAGGAGGAAGAAAGAATGAGTAAAGGATTAAGGACTAACCAGGAAAATCTCAGCACTCCCAAAGGAATACAATATACAATAACAAGGGATGGTAACGAGAGAGAGAGAGAGAGAGAGAGAGAGAGAGAGAGAGAGAGAGCCCCTGGGAAACAGAGCTGATCCCTAAAACCATAGCTAACAAGAACAGTGACAACTTCAAAGCCCCAGCCCAGGGATGTGTGGTTATCCCACCCTGGTGTACTTGTAACGCTAGTTCCATGCTGACTTGGGGTAAGAACCACCATTATTTACACTCTGTGCCAAAAGACACATCTGGAAAGAAGCTGGAGAGTCAGTGGCAAAAACATCAGGGCAGGGCAGAAGGCCAAGGACTACACAGAACCCACCTAGTACTGAGGTTAAAATCAAATTGACTGTGATGGAGGGGGAAAATGATGCTGAGGGAGGATTGCTGCACTAGGGAAAGCTCACATCTGGAGCTGTTTGACACCAACGACAATGCCACCAACTTGAAGACTGGGCACAGAAGGGGGGGGAGAGGGAGGGAGGGAGGGAGGAAGAGGGAGGGGAGAGGTGAGCGCGAGGGAGAGAGAGAGAG
>LOEQ01000785.1:188219-206180 GCA_001685075.1 Bramus lutescens | reverse complement strand
TTATAAGGTCTCTTGTCATGGCTTCTGCCCGCTCCAGTAATTCAGGACAATTTCCCCACCTGAAAATAGCTGACTTATTCAGATGGACAGAATCGCTTTTGCCTAGAAGGCAATATATACACAAGTTACAGGACACTATTGTTCGGGAGAACCCACCCCACCAACTTATTCAGATGCTCTTTCAAGACTCCATTTCCAAAGTTCTGAAGTGAGTTCCAACTTGTGAAATCCTCCAGAAAACCTTTTTCTTTATGCAAGAGCTGTGTTCACTGTAGTGTGTAACTGTAGATGCTGTTAGTATTTCAGTCATTTACTTCTTAAGCCAGATTTGCTTCTGGACACCTCACTGCTCCCGGCTTCAATATCAAAGCGAGTACAGCACGTTAATGACAGTATTGCTTGTGCCTGGCACGAGCCAACCCTAGAAGACAAAATAAGCAGACTCAACCTCAGCAAAACACAAAATTCCAATCTGAGCTAGTATCGGAAGTCTTCTTGGGGCTAGATTTCTTAGCTCCTGTAAATGGCTTTCATTTCTTTTTTCCCTCATTGTATTTGCAATGCTACTTGTAATCTCATGCAAAACCATGTGCAGGTATCTCCCCTCTCGGTAAGGCCACCCTGTTCTCCCCCTACCCCGTGGAGATAGGCTGGCTGGCCTGGATTTCACAGAGCTCCTCCTGCTTCTGAATCCCAAGAGCTAGGACCAAAGCTGTGCATCACCACACCCAGCTCACCACACTCTTCTTAACAGCAGAATGTAGACCTTTTTAAAGGTTTCCCTCAAGCTCTGGCAAAATATTGGACCAAGGAGAGGGAATCAGTACTCTGAAGTTGCCTCTGGCCTGCAGGCTTGTTTTGTTTAGCTTGAAGAGCGTTTGAGAGAAATTTTTAATTTAAAACATTTAGAAAACAGAGAATTTCACATAGAATTCTTATTTTGCATTGCGTGAGAACCCCGGGCCACCATTTCTCCCTAACATGAGTGTCTGCCTCAGGCAGGTTCTCTAGTTTGGTGGTCTCTGGTCAGCTCATACTGGTCTCTAAGAGAAAGTCAGATTTTTTTTTTTGCTAAGATATCTTCAGTCCTAGGGCTGAGAAGATGACTCAATAGGGAGAGTACTTGCTGTGTAAGCCTGGAAACCCAAGTTCAGATCTGAGCACCCATATAAAAAGCCAGGCACTGGGGAAATGAAAACAGACGGATCCCACAGACTTGGTGCCCAGTCTTCCTGAACTTAGTGACCTCTAGGTTCAAGGAGAGACCCTGACTCGAAAAGGGGGTAGGGAGGACAGGGACGTGGAGAGCAACAGAGGGAGACATCAGATATTGGGCTCTGGTTTTCACATGTTTACATGTTTCACGCTTGTGAACTCATGAGCACATACACTGCACATAAAAATAAATTTAAAAATCCTTAGTGCTAGTCCAGTAATTACACCTTTTGGTTTTCAAGTGTGGAGACTGCTTGCTAAACCTAAATCTGCCCCAGAAACTGTTTAGGGGTATTTCACACAAGGTTTCTGGTATTTTATTATAATCTTAAAAAGTGTTTCTCAGCCTTCCTAATGCTGTGACCCTTTAAAACAGTTCTTCATGTTGTGGCAATCACCAACCATAAAATTATTTTGATTACTACTTCATAACTGTAATTTCACTACTGTTATGAATCATAATGTAAGTACCTGTGTTTTCCAATGGTCTTAGGTGAATCCCGTGAAAGAGTCATTCGACCCCCAAAGGGGTCTCCACCCGCAGATTGGGAACTGCAGCTCTAGGTCCACAGTAATCAAAGTACAACCCATGGACCGGCAACATGTTGCCAGCTGAGAGGAGAGTCACAGCATGCTTAGCTGGACTCTGAATCAGACATACATTAGAATCTGAGAATTAAAGCCCCAGATACAGCACAGCTGATCCGTGTCTCATACACACCTCAGACCACTCCTACTCATTTAGTGCGTGGAAACTAGTAACACGCCTGCCTCTTGTAGCTCTCTGAGCCTGCAAACGAGTGGGAAGAGACTCAAAAACAAATGACGCCAAACAAAATTGCGGGTTCAGGAAAGGAAATCCACCTCGTTGACTTTGCCTTTCTATTATTTTATAAACAACAGAAATTTATTGTCACAGTTCTGGGGGCCTAGGAGTCCCATCTGTTCTCTCACAGACAACTGTATTCTCTTTGTAGCCTCGTCGGCTGGAAGAGCCAAGAGATTTTTCCTAGGCCTCCTTCAACAGGGTGCTAATCCTGTTCATCGGGGCTCTGCTCCCAGGATCTGACCAATACCTGAAGCCTCTACATAGAGGGTAAGAATTTCAGGATATAACTTTTGGGGTACTTAAATAACCTTTTATTATTTGGGTTTTTTTTTTTAACATTTTGCTTGGGTGTTGTTAAAATGCAGATTCTAGCTGTCATCTCCTTCAAGTCTTTACCAAACTTTGTTAACAGTGCAATCTCAATCCTATTGAAAATGGAGAAAGATCCCCAAGCCCTGAGCTCGCTCTCCATCCCTCCCTCTGTTCTGGGTCCTTCCCTTGAACAAAGCATTGATTAGCGTTCACTACTTACCATGTCACTGGCTTATTTATTGTGTTTATCTTCTGATTTCCACAATTAGTATGTGAAGTCCTCAAAGGCGTGGATTGGCTGGTTTACTGTCGCCTACTAAATACCCATGCCAGTGTGGACATTGAATGCGTGTACAGATGAATAAAACTACTTTTTTTTTTGATTTTCTGTCTCGATGACTTCTTCGTTATTGTTATTGCGACCTTTCTCCAGTTTATTTTCTGAGGCCTATGTCATTTCTCTGTTCTGTACTGTGTTTTGGTTTCTCAAGCTTGCTTCATTTGCAATCTATATTTGGAGTCTGCTGTGGATGCACTGTCTTCTCTTGGTTTCTCAAGCTTGATCTCATTTGGTCTCTATGTTTGGAGTCTGCTGTGGATGCACTGTCTTCTCTTGTTTGTACAGTCTTCCTCTTCCTTGAGCGGTTACAATCTCTTCTGACTTCCTTTTGCTGTTTTCACTTTTGTTCTTCATACTAAAAATTTGCTTCAAATTTCTGATGACCCTGCCTCTTCATATTTAAGATGGTGGTGCTAGAGGCTCCTCGGAACTTCTGCATACCTGGGTGGAATCTGTTCGTGAGTGGGCCTCCCGTGCCCATGGCGTTTTAGCAGTGACTCTCAGGAGCAATAGCTATAGAACCAGGGAAATACAAATGGGTACTTCTGCAGCTAAAAGGAACCCAAAAGCTTCTGCTGGAGTCCTAATGTGATAGGACCTGAGCCAGACTGCAACATGGGGTAGGAATGGGTTCCAAGGGCAGCTACTGCTGAGGTCTGCTTCAATGAGTCGGTTTTTCATCTAAGCTTTCCATAGAGATCTCTCTAAGTGGGAACAAGTGATTCCTAGATCAGAGTCTCGATGGTTCCACAATTTGTGTCTTCTGCTAGGGAAGGAGTGAATTTGTTTTTTTGTGGGTGGACACCAGTGAAGGATTATATGGGGGGGGGGCTTCATTTCAAATCATCAGCTTCCCTCCTGTGAGTCTGCACCCAGCCATCTGAATTCCTGAGACAATGCAGGCTTTTCTGGCATCAGTCTGAGTCTTCCTGACCTTCCACGAGGCTGAGGCCTTTGCCTCTCAGATTGGCTAAGGCAGATTCCACCCCTGGCGGACCATCAGGTTTAGAAATCTGGTTCTCACCTGTTCTTGGTCTCTTCACTTCTTTCTCAAGTTCGATTAATTTCACTGTATTTTCATGAGGCTTCAAGTGATTAAATAATGTAATAATGGTTGTGTTCAACTGGAAATGGTTTTGTTTGGTTTGGTTTGGTTTTTTCCCTTTTCATTCCATTTTTTTTTCAGGGTCATTTCATTTCATACGCTTTAGAGCTAGCATTACTTCTAGAAAAAAGATACAGTTTTGGAAACCATAGATGTAAATTATCTTAAGGAGTTTGGTTTAATTTGAGGTAGAGTCTTAGTCCATACACCAGGCTATCCTGAAACACACTATGTAGCCCAGGCTGGAATCTGACTCCTAACCATAATGATCCTTTTGTCTCCCATTTTTTGTGCTGGGATTATGAACATGAGGCCTAAGCCTGGCCATTCTGAAGTGTTGGTCAATGGGAGTTTATGCTGGTGAAAGGAAAAGTCATCAGAGAACCAAGTCACTTGGGAGCAATCAGGTATGTAATGACAGAAACTGTTTGTGCAGCCAAGGTGAGTCACTGGTTTAAGATCCATAGATGTGTTTGAAGCATTATGTAATTTTAGTGTATAGTTTCACATAATGACCCAGGCACTAGCTATCAAATGAAACCAAGTTCTGATCGATGCATACTTACTTGTGAAATATCATATACATTTTGTCTTTAAAGATGCTCAAACATTTTTGAAATGGTGGGTGAAAGTCAGGGCCTTCTGCCCAACTAACATCCATTTTGCAGGGAAGCTGCTCCTTCATATTTTCAAACTTATGTGTTTGAAGAAATTTAATGCTTACCACTTTTGTCAGATTTTACCATTACAGAAAGACCTAGAAAATATTTGTTAGACCTATGAATTATTTGTCAAGATTTATATTCTGCATTTGGAATCATAAAAATTATTTATAGTTGTGTATGTAGCTCAGTAGTAGATTACTTGTCCAGTGTGCATGGAACCCAAAATTAATCCCAGGATTACAAAACAACCACCTGATGTGAGAGAAGGGTAGACTTTCTATTTTCAGACATATACTATTACTTTTTTGGAAGTCACGCTTTCTCACTTCAAATTCTAATCAGTTCCTTCTCCTAGGCTCCTAGGGGCAGAAGGAAGAGCATGTGATCAGGTTGGCAATACTGTACTGAGGGTGGTTCTCCAAGCAACACTTCCTCTCCACCCCTGCTCGTTCGTGAACGTAACTGTCTTCTGTAACATTCTCAAATGCGTGTTTCACTGTTTACATGGGAATTCCCAGAGGACCCGTTTCCTTCCACCCTGATTCACTTGTGCTGTTTGGACTGATGCTTAAACTGAAGCTGACCTGGATCAACACATCCTCAGCTTAGTAGGCCAAGAAACTTAGCAAAGATGTTGACTGCCTGTCAGTGTTTCTGCAGCCAAAGATTAGCAATTACTTCACAGCTTTCATAAGCTCCATATACTCACCTTAACAGAAACATTTAAAAGTCTATAGAAACTTACATAAAATGAAGAAAAGCTGGACAGATTGAACTTTATCAAGATTTAAAAACCCTACCTTGATGCTGAAACCCTATCATCAAGAAAGTGAACGAAAAGGACAACCCACGCCCGGCCTGGGAGAAAATACAACTTGTATACTTGATAAGAAAATTATATCCAAAATATGTAAAGAACTCTTACAACCCAATAATAAAAAGGCAAATAGCCAATATGAAAATTAGCAAATTATTTGAATAACCTTTCTCTGAAGAAGATATATAAGTGGCCAATTGAACACACGCAAAGATCCTTAACATTAGTGCAAATAAGAACCCGTGTGGTAGCGCTTCATTCCCACCTTGATGTCTCGATTTTCAAAAATTCTGGAGATGATTCATAGTCAAGAGCATAAACTACTCAGTCTTGCAGAGGATCAAGTTCAACTCCCAGCATTCACATCAGATGGCTCACACCCCCCTGTATTCCAGCTCTGGGGAACCAGCGCCCTCTTCAGGCCTCTGGGGGCACTCACATACATATGTACTTACCCACAAACTGACACATACATACATGTACACATGGTTAAAAATAAAGAAACAACTTTTTAAAAAAGACAATATCAAATATTGGCGAGGAAGAATGTAGAGAACCTTTGGAAAGATCACTTGATAACCCTTAGCACACTAAGCATAGAGTTATAATAGAACCTAGCCAATCCCATCCTATGCATGTGTATAGGCAGAGTTTTTCTGTCCCGGAAGTCACTCCCAAATAACCACACAGTGGGGTATTATTAATTATAAATGCTCGGCTGATAGCTCAAGCTTATTACTAACTAGCTCTTACAACTTAAATTAGCCCATGTCTATTAATCTACATTCTGCCGTGTGACATTACCTCTCTTTCATCTTGCACCTCCTGTTTCCCTCGCCATCTCTGGCTGGCCACTCCTCTTATTCCGACCGTCTTCTTCCCAGAATTCTCTCTACCCTGGAAATCCTGCCTAGCTATCAGTCAGTCAGCTTCTTTATTAAACCAATCACAATGACATATATTCACACAGTGTAAAGGAATATTCCACACATATGTTAGAGCATTTAAAGCCTATGTCCAGTTGTGTGAACAAGACTATAATCCCAACAACTTGGGGCTGAGCCAAGAGGACCGCAGATTCAAGGGTTGGACTGCACAACTGGACACTGCATTAAAAAGTAAAAGAAGAGGAAAAAAGCCACCTGTCCAGCAAAACTTTACATGTGAGATTCCAAAGCAGCATTATTAATAATAGCAGAAACATGCACACAACTCAAACATCTATGGAGAATGTCTATACAATGAAACATCACTGATCCATAAAAAGGACTGGAGTGCTAATAACGTGCTATACAGCATGGATTAACCTTGAAGTATGATAAATGAAAGAAGAGGCTCTTAAAAGGCCGCACATTGTGTCGATGAATTTATGTGAAACGTCCAGAAGAGGCAAATTTACTAAAATAGGAGACTAGTTATTACTTACAGGGGCTGAGATAAAGAGAATGGGTGTTACTGTAAACAATGGGTATTTTTGGGATTGGTAAAAAGTAGTAGAATTCAATGGTGAACAGCGCACATCATTGATACAGGAAAACCAGCTGCATCCAACACTCCCAATTGAGTGAAGAGTACAAACATTTGAATTTATACCTTAATAAAGCTCATGACCGTCACAGCATTTCCTTGATTCTAAACAACAAGGAAACCAAGTATTTGTTAAACAGGCCATTGGAACCAGAGGCTAATGTCACACAATGCATTTGGTTGGACGCTCACCACAAACGCGTTGGAAATCCATCCCAGCTTCTGGCTCATGGCACTCCCTTGTAGCTTTGCTACTACAGCAGGTCTCTGCCTTTGTTGGAGTCAGAAAAGGACCCAGCAGTGGGTTTCTTACGTTTCAAATCTTCTCTCGGTTCCTTTTTGTAGTCTGCCCTCTGTCTGGAAGACTTAAGCCTGGGCTGTTAAGGGATGCTCCCAGCTTTCAAGGACTTAGATTCTCTTAGCTGCTTCCCTCTGCATCCCCCCCAGTCATCCCTCGACCTCCCTCATTGCTGACCTCTCTGCCTGTTCTCCATTACCCTCAGCCAGCCAGGCCTCCCCAGGGTGTCATGCAGATCACAACTCCAGATGTGGACTGACTGGCGAGCACCTATTAGAACATTATTTGCCTTGATCTGGACACCATATAAATGCAGATCTCGTTAGCGAGTTCCTTCTTCACTTATACTTGCCTCTACTGGAAATCAACTACAACACCTACTGGTGTGTGTGTGTGTGTGTGTGTGTGTGTGTGTGTGTGTGTGTATGCCCCCATGTAAAGTAATCCAGGTTTTGTGCTTTCCAGTGTGATTTCTGAACCTCATCACACATTTCTGCTTTTATTTATTTGCACTAAACTTCAGTGGGCTGATTTCTGATCATCCATACACTCTCTGCAGTATTTTTTGAATTCTGAGCTTTCCATACCTTACAGACTGGAGAAGCACACCTCTGTGCTGCAAAGCTACGTATAGCTGCCAGAGCTCTCAACAAAGGCCTGCCTTTTCATGTAATGTTGACACATTCCCTCCTGACCTCTTTGCTTGAATCAACTATAAATCCACAGACCTGAACCCCTGACCAGACCTTGAAACTCCACGTGCTCTCTGAGAGCACCGTAGAAGGAAGGCTTTGAGAAGTGCCTGTCTAAAACAAAGAGACTTCCTTCACCTCCAGGCCTTAGTCTTCATGATGTCCTAAATGTAAAATCTGACGCAGGAAATGCAGCCTCAAACTCCTAGATTAGATGGTTCTGCTGAGCAGCCCCGGCAGTCCTTTTCCCACAAGCCAATGATTTCTAATCTTCCATCTTTTAAGGAAACTTAAGCTTCTGTTAAGTTGATCTCTGCTAGTGTTTTTTAGGTGGGTGTTTCACTGTGCTGCCCAGACTGGTCTCAAACTCCTAGATTTAATCAGTTCTGCCTCAAGCTCCTGAATAACTGGGACTCCACAACCTCAGGTCAGAGTGCCAGCACTTGGTTTATCTTTGGATTTTTTGTCTTACCTATGTGATATTTAATGCAAACATCCAATACATCCAATGACTTATATTTATCTCTTAGGAACATATTCTCTTGTAAAATTCTTTATCAGTATCTTCAAATGTTTCTATTACCTTTTATTGGGGGGAGAACACACATGCTGCGGCACATTGTGGAGGCCCAATAACAACTTGCAGGGGTAGGTCTCTCCCCATGCGAGTTCCAGGGATTGAACTCAGGTCCATAAGACGTGACACAGGTAAATACTTCTCTCTGCTTAGCCATCTCACTGGCCCTCTTATGAGTATCTTATGATCAAACTATACCATACATACCATAAGTTGTGTTCATCTTATGTCTTCTAGTAAGAAACTTCTTGCTTAAATCTACATATCAGCTGTAAAGGACAGAATGCAAAAAGTAGTTGCCAACTGCAGTCACGAACGTAGGAAATTCATCTCCACGATTAAGTGGGACGCTCAGAGCTTCTCTTTGTAATGTCCTGAAAGAACACCCCACACTCCAGAAACCTACAATACAGTAGGCCTCCATGAGAGCTTCAGGAACTTCAGGCACCTATGGAGCAACGATCACACGATGTGTCCTGCAGAATCGCAGTGGGGTCTCTGCGGGAATGGACCAGGTTCATGGACACGGCTACGGCCAGGGACTTGATGTGCTCCCGTCCTCACCGTCCGACAGGCAAGGAGCGTTTGTATCCATGGCAAGTGTTCAGGAATTAATAGCTGGTGTGGGCTGGGAGGAACTTCAGCTCTCCTGATAGACTGGTGCCGGCACTCTGGGAAGCACTTGCACGCTCGCCGGCCAAGGCTGGCTCCACGTTATAATGGAAGCTGGCCAAGTGTGAACAAGGGCAGATGATTCCGTCACTGCGAAATGCGGACTCGATCCTGCTAAAGTGATTTATAAAGCAGTAAATAAAGTGAACTTTCCATGGTAGTAGAGTATAGGCAAGCATCTCTGCCAAAGTTGGCATTTCAGAAACATCTTTGGTCTGCAGGGGACTCCTGGTTCAGGGGTTGCTTGGCCCTGATAATGGATACACTTTGCTTCAGGAAGCCATTCTAATGAAACCATGCTAATAGTGCTCATAACTTCACCAGTAGATTAATGAGGATCTGAAAGATAGGATATGTGACTGGTTACTGGATAATGGTGTGATTAATGGGTGTTCTGCAATGAGGAAGCCCTAAGTCGGAAGCAGCAGGCGAAAACCCCAACAGGCCTTTCCACATAACGGAAGCCCTCCCATCCACCGAGACTCTAAAGTGCCGGTGAATCAAGTTCTGTGAACTCAGGAGTAGGAGCCAGTAACATAATGCTCTACAAAGACATCTCAGCATCCCTTCTGAAAATCCCTAAATCAAAGTGATCTGGGACAGAGTAATAAGCCAGCCTGCAGTTCCTTAGCTAGTCTTCATGGTCAGTCCTTGTAGGAGCAAGAGAAACTCTCAGCCTACTTTTGGGGGCAAATCCACCAACTATCCAGTTTTTATTCTTGTTTTTCAAACTAGCACTGATAAGCCAAAATAAAGACTCATTTTTTGAAGTGAATTCATACCCCCTTTGCTCTAGGCCAGTAAAAACATTTTATCAAGCCAGAGCTTAGTAATAGATTTTTTCTTTTTTCTTCTTTTAACAGAAAAGTTTCAGCTTTATTATAGTCTTTTTTCCTATTTTTTAAATTTATTTTTTTAGGAAAACAACTATCTTTTCTCATTTTACATACCGATCCCAGTTCCCACTCCCTCCTCTCCTCCTGCTCCCTCCACCTTCCCCCCATCCCACTGCATACCCACTCCTGAGAGAGGGTAAGGCTTCCCACGGGGAATTAACCAAGTCTAGCCCATTGCTTTGAGGCAAGACCAAGGCCCTCCCCCACTATATCTAGGCTGCTGGGTATCCCTCCAAAGACAATGGGTTCCAAACAGCCAGTACAAGATTTTTTCTTCTTCTTGAGATTAAGGCACATGTAGCCTAGACTGGCCTGAGACTCACTCTTGAGCTGGGCATAGCCAGCTGCTTCACTGCCTCTGTCTCCCAAGTAATGAGCTTGAGGGGGTTCTTTGTCATAAGTTTTTATTTTACATGTAGCAAATTTATAACAAATTATTCTTTCGCATCGGAAGAATATTCTGAAAAAAAGTAAGGAAATTTTGTATTACCTTGCACATACATGTACATTTTCAAAGGAACAGTTTTTACTGTTTCATCCATAAGCATAAAATATACATATATTGAGATATATACACACATATATATTCATACATATATATATACATACGCCATTGTATGAAACAATGGTATAAACTTTTCTTAGACAAGTCTTTCTACATAGCACAAGATGGCCTTGAATTCATGGCAATCCTCCTGCCTCATCCTCCCAGCCATACCACTGTTTTTAGTGATAATGTTTTTTAAAAAAGTGTTTTCTTGCACCCCAGTTACAGGTTAAGGACCAAATTCTAACATCAGTGACCAGTAGGGAACAGTAGCTGAAACTGAGGCTTTGTCTGAACTGTCAGCTTCAGTCAGTCATTAATTGCTGGAAGTGTCTTGGGGCCAGAAGGTTAGTGCTTATACGTGACCATGGAGAAGAAAGCACAGACTCTGAACACTACTTACAGGCAGGGCTCTTGCGTTGGGAAGAAAGTGACGGTTGTTGAAGATCGGCCAGCCAGTTTGAAGCACTATTTAGCATTCTACCCAAATAAAAGTTCCACTTTTTCATTAAAATTATTGTTTATTTAATGTGTATGAGCGTTTTACCTGCATGTATGCCTGTGTAATATGTACATGTCTGGTGCCTAAGGAAGTCAGAAGAGAGTTTCTGATTCCCTGGCACTGGCTATAGAAGGTTGTGAGCTGAAACGTGGGTGCTGAGAATCTAACCTGAGTCCTCTGCAAAAGCAAGTGCCCTTAACCACTAAGCCATCTCTCAAGCCCAAACATTAAATATTTTAAAATCAAAGAAAGTATATCAATTTCTATCTTTTTTATGAATGTCCCTTACCACATATAGTCTTTTATTTTCTTTCCCTACAATCTTTGTTTAAGACCTTTTCTCTCTTAAAGAGGTCTCCCAACTTGTCTCTAAGGCCTAGGACAAAACTCAAGAAATGTCAGACTATTTCCCTTTAAGCCAACAAGTGTATCTTCAGGTCTGACTTCAATCTCTCAGCCTCCTAAACTTGGCCCTTCTACCACCACATTAGGCACCCCTTAGGGTATCTGTGGCATCCTGTTTGTTTCTAGAGCATAGTCAGCCCTTCTAAAGGCACATGTGGCTTGCCTACATGACTGCGTATGAAGCCTCCACATGACAGCCTCTGTAATTTCCAGATAACCATACTGCACTAGTGCCCACACTCAAAACAGGAGCATCAGGCCTGGCCACGCCTTTCATCCCAGCCCTTGAGAAGCAAAAGCAGGTGGAACTCTGTGAGTTCCAGGCCGACCTGGTCTACATAGAGATCTTCAGGCCAGACAGGGCTACATAATGAGATACTGTCTCAAATAAATTGATTAATTAAATAGAATATTCTGCTTTTAAGTGAACAAACTATTTGACTTATTAAATTCACTATAACGTGATAGAAATAAATATCTCTGGATTTTTTGCTGTTATTATTGTTTGGTTGTTGGGCTTTCTTGTTTTGTTGTGTTTTGGGAAACCTCCAGGTTCCTTACAGAGTCCAGGAGCTAGGAAACTTAAGGCAAACAAAACCTAAAGCTCAAAACACTCTGCTCCACTAACCAGCACCCTTTCTTACTAACCTCCCATCCTCAGACTATGCCAGGAGTGAGGGCAAGGGTGCACAGGCATGCAGGTGAGGGCAGAGCAATCGAATGTGGATAACAGAGCAGAGGGTTAGTCTGTAACAACTGTTAATTACAGAGCAAAGGGTTAGCCTGTAACAACCGTTAATTACAGAGCAGAGGGTTAGCCTGTAACAACCGTTAATTACAGAGCAAAGGGTTAGCCTGTAACAACCATTAATTACAGAGCAGAGGGTTAGCCTGTAACAACTGTTAATTACAGAGCAGAGGGTTAGCCTGTAACAACCATTAATTACAGAGCAGAGGGTTAGCCTGTAACAACCGTTAATTACAGAGCAGAGGGTTAGCCTGTAACAACCGTTAGTGTTTATTCTGTGCCTTCCTCTGAGCCTCTCAGGAATGTATAAATGTTATCTCCTTAATCCTCTGGGGTGAGTGGGTGGCAGGGCTCTTAATGTTCATCTGACACATATTTTCTCTGTGATACAATGAAATTCAGTGCCAGAAAAAGACCTTCAGAAAGCAATTCAGTGATGAGCGGAATGAGTTTTAATATATGCCCTCAAGACCAGTTGAGAGCACGCTGCACTCTGCTGTGTGTTTGGAATAATTTCCCGAGAGCTCTGAGCTACACTGTGATGGATTCCTAAGAAACAGTGGTCACTCTGGCTAGCTTGAGCTGCGGAGGCTTTGCTCTGCAGGCTTTTGTTGCCTTTAAAAAAAAAAAAAGATTTCATTTATGCGTATGACTGTTTTGCCTGCATGTATGTTTATACACTATGTGCATTTCTGGGTGCCTAAAGAGACCAGAAGAGGATACTGGATGCCCTGGAACTGGAGCTATTAGTGATTGTTAATCACCATGTGGACGCTAGACGTTGAATCTGTGTCCTCTGGAAGAGCAGCCAGTGCTCCTAACAGCTGAGTCATCTCTTCAGATCCATGGACACACACATTTTTTAAATGAAATTTAAAATATCACATATGATGTCCTCAAAGAAGTATATGTGTATATATACAGCCTGAACCCTTTAAAAGTAGATGCCAAAAGGGCATGATGCCTTCACTCTCTCGATGTCCCCTGTGTTCTTCAGGGGACATTTACTCTGGTTTTACCATCCATGTTTTTTTGCAACCCTCCGAAGTCATCGGGGAAAAATAGTGTCCGGTTCACAGTCATAAACATGAAAATATGTAAAATTAATAAATATTGACCAGGGGAAAGAAACAGCGAGTGCAGGGCCTGTTGAGCTGTGTGGCTCTGAATAGTTCCTACGTATGCATCTGTCATCTGGGCAGTTGATCACTTCAGATTTCAGATATATTTCTAAGCTAAGAGGTTTAAAGGTTGTCAAAGGGAATCATTCTGCTCCTGTTTCTGATTCAACCCAGATTTTATGTCTTTAAGAATTTTGGTTCTACAGGACATAGTGGTGTATACGTTTAATCCCACCACACAGGAGGCAGAGGCAGATCTCTGTGAGTTTGAGGCCATCTTGGTCTACAGAACTAGTTCTGGGACAAATCAGGGCTACAAGGAGAAACCCTGTCACAAAACAAAAACAAACAAACAACAACAAAAACCTCGGACCCTGGGGCTGTAGAGACTGCTCAATGGTTAAGATCACTAGTTGCTCTTCTAGGGGACCTGGGTTCAGTTCCCAGCACCCACATAGCGGTTCACAACCATCTGTAATTCTATACTGGGGATCTGATGCCCTCTTCTGGCCTCTGTGGGCACTGCACACCTGTGGTGCACAGACATACATTCAAACAAAGCACCCATATACATACCGTAAGAAAATAAATATATGTCACCCAGTTTTAAAAAAAAAAAGAAAAAGGAAAAAGACTATTAATACCCTTATACCATATTCTGTTTGCTCGCTCCACAAGTAGCTTTTTCTTGTTGGTCAGGTAGTGCGGCTTTCTTGGCCACACACAGCTTTCCATGCTAACTGAACAGGCCATAGAGAAGATGAAGGGTCTCTGTCACTCACATACTTCTGGTAATGGGGGAAAAGTGGCCATGTTGTAAGCTGGACTTCAGCTTCTCATTGGCCAGTGGACCATGGTGCCATGACTATGTGCAGCTTCAAGGAAGTAAAAACTGTTTAGCCAAGCACACAGATGATCCTCAAAGAAGGGTGGCTCCACCATTTTTCAACTTTGCCATGGGGACAAGGAAATAAGCACCCAGTAAAACCCTGCTTGTTACAAAATGGTAAGTGTTGGCTTTTCCTGAGCTAGCAGCACTAGCTCAATACTCTTACAAAGCTGGTCAATGGGCTCACCTCCTGTCAGCTGTGTGATCACAAGAGGCTGGCACTTCTCTGTTGCCTGTCTGCCAGCCGCATAGGGTTCTGCTGTAGCGTGCTGTGTTTCTTCATGCTGTCTTACCTAGTGTGTTCTGTATGTGTGTACAGGACGTTGTCATCACTGCTATAAACAAGCTTTGTGTCAGAGGTTTGGCCCAACTGTGGCTGACTAGGCCAAGCCACAAGGTGAGGTGGCTCAATGGTAATTTTTACTTTATTGAGGTTTTCCTTTTGTGTTGGGCTTATTTCACTGTATCTGTGGCAGGAGACAGATGCCTCTGCCGGAGCATGCCGAAATTTTGCCAGTAGGCCATGACCTCATGGTGATGCACAGATTAATGGAGGTGGGTTAGTTTAGGATATAAGAGCTAGCTAGCAATACACTTAAGTTATTGGCCAAACAGTATTGCAAATAATATAGTTTCTGTGTGATTATTTTGAGTCAGGGTGGTCCAGGAACATTGCACTGTAATTGCATCATAAGTTAAGGGACAATTTTGTCGTCATGTGGCACACAGTAAGGGTTCTGTTAGGAAGAATGGGAGACTAGATGGAAAGCAGGGGTTTTAGGCAGAATAATACCATCCTCTGAGGATATGGTAATTCTGTGATTTTGTTACTGTTCTGGATAATTTTATGTTAACCAGACACAAGCTAACATCATCTGAGAGGAGGGGAACCTCGCTTCATAAGATAGGGCTGTAGGCAGGCATGTCCTGTAAAGCATGTTCTTTGTTAGTGATTGGTGGAGGAAGGCCTAGTCCATTGTGAGTGGTCTCATCCCTGGGCTGGTGCTCCTGGGTTCTATAAAAAAATTCAGGCCCAGCTGGGCACTGGTGGCACACACCTTTAATTCCAGCACTCGGGAGACAGAGGGTGATGGATCTATGTGAGTTCAGGGCCAGTCTGGTCTACAGAGTGAGTGCCAGGACAGGCTCCAAAGCTACATGAGAAACCCTGTCTCGAAAACCAGACTCTATCAATCAATCAATCAATCAATCAATCAAGCCCATAATTAGGAAGCCAGTAAGCAGCAGTAATCCTCCATGACCTCTGTATCAGCTCCTGCCTCCAGGTTTCTGCCTTGTTTGAGTTCCTGTCCTGCCTGGACTTCCTTTGATGATGATATAGAAGTATAACCCAAATAAACCCTTTCCTCTCCAACTTGCCTTTTGGTTATGGTGTTTCATAAAGTAATAGAAACCCTAACTAAGACAATTAATTATCTTTCATGAAAAAAAAATACTGATCTGATTAAGCCAAAGGTTTTGGGTATGGAGAATTGTTCTGGATTATCCGGTTGGTTTCTATGTAATCACAGGTGTCATTGTGAGACACAGGGAAGCAGAGGAAATGTGGGGCCATAGTTTAGGTTTCTATTGCTGTGAAGAGACACCATGACCACAGCAACTCCAATAAAGGAAAACATTTAATTGAGGCATTTCACTTACACTTCAAAGGTTTAGTCCATTATTATCACAGTGGGAAGCAAGGCAGCACACAGGCAGACATGGTGCCGGAGAAGAAGCTGAGAGTTCTGAAATCTTTATCCTCAGTCAACAGGAAGTGGTCTGAGACAAAGGGCATGGCTTGAGCATATATGAGACCTCAAAGGCCACCCCAACAGTGACACACTTCCTCCAACAAGGCCACACCTACTCCAACAAGGCCATACCTCCTAATACTGCCACTCCCTACGAGCTTGTGGTAGCCAATTACAATTCAAACCACCACAGGCTGTAAACCAAAGGAAGCAGATGGCTGGAAAGGCAAAGGAGTAGAATCAGTTCTCGAAGGATCTCAGTCCTGTCAATCATTTTAACCGTAGCCCACTGAAGCCTACTTTATCATTTTAATCTATCATCTCTATACATGCATTACACCAACAATAGGGAACTAATATAGTAACTGACATTCTCACAGGAGACTTGGTGAGGCCGTCAGTAGTGAGAGAAGGAAGTTCAAGGCTGGAGTGCTGTGGCAGAGCCACACTCTGATGGCGGCCAGACGACTCACAGGAATATTGCCCCTAAAGTCTTGAGTTTCACTTTTAAAGAAATTACAGTTATTTGNGCATGCCTGCCACCGTGTGGAAGTCAGAGAAGAACTTGTAGGAATTGATTCTTTCTGACACGTGAGTTCCTGGGGACAAAAGTCAAGTTGTCAAGCTCAGAGGTAAGTACCTTCACCTGCTGGGATGTCGTGTAGGCCTCCACTTTCACATTTTGTGAGTGATGACAAGTCCTGGTTGTTGTCTTGGCTAAATATGCAATCAACTAAAAAGCAAGCTGCTAGACAGTCCTGTGAGGGCTTTTCTGGATCTGATTATTTGAAGCAGAGAGACACATCCTACATTTGGGCCCCGCCTTCTGGTGGCTCCATATGAAAGGACATGGAAGAAGGAATCCTTGCTGTTGGCCCATTTCCTTTCACTCTCGCTGGCAAGTACATTATCTGGTCACTGCCGTAAGTATTGACCCCAGAATCTCCAGGATTCCAGCACAGCCTGAAGACCAGCAGTTCTCCAAGAGTACACCAGGGCTTTAGCACCAAATTTGGGCTTCTGAGACATCCAGCCTAAGAACAGAACAACAACCAGATTTCCAACCTCCCCGCTGTAAGACAGCCATCGTTGGAGCATTCAGACCACATCCTATAAGTCAGGCTAATAAATTCCCTTCTTCACACACACACACACACACACACACACACAAAACACACACACACATAACACACACACACCAAATGTGCATACGCACGCACACACAAGCACAGAAGCACATGCACAGAAACACACATTATAATACATACATATATATTCATTCTATTAACCCTGCTCCTTTAGAGAACCCTGACTAATTATATTGTGGTTTTGGTTACATCTGGCCAAATGGGGTCTGAAAATTCTATAAACGAATATGTTCTAAGTTTAAAGTGCATTCTCTTCTGTAGTGTTAATGCAAAAACCACAGCTCTTGTCTTAAAGAGAATAAGAGATGGTTTATTCTGGAGCCATTTTGAGGGACCATGGCCCCAGGAACACAAATTTAGGTTACCTGAAATTCCACGTTCCAACATGGAAGCAGCTTCACAGGTTTTTATAGTTTATCAGGACAAAAAGAATCAAGGGAAGCTTAAAAGCCATTGGTGGGTACATGTGAGGGGCAGGTAGATCAAGATGGGGAAAGCTTTCCTATAGACTCCAGATGCTACCTGGTGGCATTCTCAGCCTCTAGAAGTAGAAGCTAGTTGTCTGTGAAGTCAATAGATTCTCAAAGGCTTTTATCTATTGTCACAGATGTTAGTTCTGGTGGAAAGGGTGTAAGAAATGGCTATTCTGGAGGGCCAGGCCAGAACCTAGCTCACGAAAAGGGGATTACCCTCTGGACCTGTAGCGTTCCACCTCTCCCAGTACTGAAATGCTAATCGGCCAATCAGTCTGTGCACGCCCCTTCCAGAAGTATTGCTTCACAGCCAGATGCAGTTCCTTTTCAGAAGTCTGCACGCATCAAATGTCCTAACATCCCTCTCCATCCTGCCTAGAGCATGAATTATCCCTTTGTCCAGAGTATCCTCTCTACGTGAGCTCCCAG